>JAEANM010007573.1:0-17621 GCA_017656035.1 Myanophis thanlyinensis | reverse complement strand
ATGGTATAGTGATGATTTTTATTATTATTATCTACTTGTAATAAGAAAATTGAATAAAATATATTTGTGAAAAAAAAGAAAAAAGAAAGAGAGTTGCACAAAACAGAAAATGAGGGACCTGTCTTATTTCTTGCTTTGGTCCCAAGCAGAATAAATCTGCTGTCCATTGCATTTATAACTAATTTGGGTCATCACAATTTCCTCATTTATATTTTTAATGACAAAAGGGGGAAATGGTTTGAATAGTTAAAAACGTAAAAAGTATTCTCACAACTGACCTTGTAGCGTTATTTTCGTGATAATATTGGTGGTATCACCACTATTTTTTTGCCCTTTCAGAGGTTAGTACACTATAAATCAGTATTTACTTCCTATGCATGGCAGGCTAAACATTTTAATAATTGTTCTTTTCATTATTATGGAACTTTTTAAAGAAGGAGTGAAAAACAAAAAAATTATATATTTGGATGACTTGAAAAAGATAAGACTTTTAGTATCTTACCTGACTTGGGCAAAAATTAAGATACTCCTTAATAATTTCTATCAAAAAATCTGGGTTTAATTTTTCAAAATATTCTATACCAAGAGGTAAACCTTGGAGAGAAGAAAAATGGGCATCGAGAACATCATTCAACAAAGTAATAACTTCTTCTTGTCTTTTATTTTTCTTCATAGCCAATACTGCACATAGATAAGACAGCTCCTACAAAACATGTTTTTAAAAATACATAAAAATATTTTCTATTCCATCAGCTGTTGGGCTCTGATACTGACTATTGTAGCTAAAAAACCCTGTTAGGGATCCAACCTCCTAAATCAAATTTGTAGCACATTCCTCCCTATCTGTATAAGTCTTAAATTAAACAGATAAAAACGGAGAGTTCCATTCCGATTATCTACATACAGGTAGTCCTTGACTTCTAACAACAATCGAGACTAGAATTTTTGTTGCTAAGCAAGGCAGTTGTTAAGTTAGTTGTGTTCAGTTTTACAAGCTTTATTGCCTTGGTTAAGTGAAGCAGCATGGTGGCCTAGAGGTGCAGACGTTCGCCTCACATTTAGGAGGTTGAGAGTTCAAGTCCAAGGCAGCAGGAGAGTTTCTATATCAGGGCACAAAGAGAATACATCTGCTGCGAACTCCATGCAGGCATCAGGAAGGGCATCCAGCCAGTAAACACTGAGCTCCATTTTGTTTAGTTACCCTGACCCCACCCCAAAGCAAGAGATTACAGAGTTGTAAAAAGAAAAAAAATGCCATGGTTAAGTGAATCACTGCGGTTGTTAAGTGAATCATACAGTCATTAAGTGAATCCGGCTTCCCCCATTGACTTAGCTTATCGGAAACCAATTGCAACCAGGCTGCAACCATTATAAATATTTGCCAATTGCAAAGCACTCAAATTTTGATCATGTGACCATGGGAATGCTGTGACAGTCATAAGTGTGAACACCAGTCATAAACCATTTTTTTCAGTTCCACTGTAATTTTAAACAGTTGCTAAATAAATGTTATAAATCAAGGACTTTCTGTACTGAACCCCTTTAGTTTATCAGTTCAATTATTCTGTTCCAGAAGCATTTTCAGCAGAAGTCCAGAAGATTAAATTTTAATGGACATTATGGGTCTTCTTTATAGAAAGAAGCGGAAATTTCTAGAATGCTCTAGCAATGGCAGGATCCGAAATATGGAAGGCAACAAGGCTGTGGATATGGCAGAGCAACTGCCAGAGAGTTGTCACCTCAACACAACCACTAAATGTATTCGGAAGTCACAATTTTCCAACTCTGCTTTCATGAGAGCAACCACAACAAGTCCTCTCCTTGTACAGTAGATACTTAAAAATATAAGAGGAATAATAATTATCATTATTATTGCTTCAGAATTAACCAAGTAATTATTAATAACATAATTATTAATCTAATCTAATCAACCAAACAACTCTTAATAATTGAATGGAGAAATACGTTATTTTTTACATTTCTTTTTTGTAAGATTCAACTCTGTTCCAATTCGTTGTCATTAAAATATATTTGCAATAATTAAAGATACTGACTTCTCCCTGCAGAGTCTTTTGTTATAGATGTTAGAATCTTTCACCCTCTTACTACCAAATTACAGCTCTGGGATTTGCTGCTAACACTTGGTGGCAAACTTTTATCTTTCAAAAATTACCAATACTTACAAAAGGTTTTTATTTAAGACTTTGAAAGGGTTCTGGGATGAGAATTCATGTTTGTTTTGCACTGGTTCTTCTCAGTTCTGATCCTGGCTCAACCAAACTTTTATAATGTCCTCTGCCTCGCATGCCATCCCAAAATCAAATACAGCTTGAGACTCAGCAATAGTCACTCAACTGTGAATCACATTAACAAGATCATCTTCCTTCTCAATGTTATATACATACTCTTCACTATCACCATCTTCATCCTCTCTCATGAAATCCAAGAGCTGGACACACTGTTAAGAGCGTGAAGACAGAACTATGGCAAAGAAGTCCTCAGATTCACATTAAGAACATGGATTAGTATCAAATCATTTTTGGAAACCGTTACTCTCCACTTACTGCTGATAGTCCAATAGACTGCTGAACTTCTTTCAAGAACTCCAACTGCTGCTCTACATCATCTAACTTCCCTTCCATTAACTGGCTTCGGATAATTCCTGTAACACAAAGATGTTTCTCTTTCAACTTTATTCTATGAAATGTCTTCAGGTCACAGATCAAATTTCATCGCTCACAGAAGGCGTCAATGAATCTTTTCTCTCAAGAACTGCAGGCTAGCAGGACCTAAGTCTGAAGTCAGCAGTGAAAAAAGGGTCTCACCTCTATTGCCAACCACATTGGCCCCTGGGAGAGAAATGGTTGTTCTTGGCAAAGCCCTAAATCTGAATCTGCAGTAGGCAAATTCAGTCCAAGGTAACCTGAAGCTATGAAAATATAAGTCACTTAGAAACAAACTGGAAAAGATCAGCTTCATATTCTCTTTCTTTCTCCCCCTCCCTTCTTTCCTTCCTCTCTCTCTTTCCCTCTCACTCGTCTCTCCCCCTTGCTTCCTCCCTCCCTCCCTCTCCCCTTCCCTCCATTCTACCTCTTCCCCCTCCCTATTCCTCCACCCTCTTCCTCTCTCCCTCTCCCTTCCTCTTTTCTCCTCCCCTTCCTATCCCTCCATCCTTCTCTCTCCCTCTCCCCCCTCTCTCTCCTTCTCTCACTCTTCCCCTCCCTATACTCCATCCCTCTCTCTCTCTCTCCCGCTTCCTCCCTCTCCCCTTTCCTCCACTCTCCCTCGTCCCCTCCCCCTCCCTCTCTTCCCCTCTCCCTCTCTTTCCCTCTCCCTCCCTCTATTCATCTCTCCCCTCTATCAATTATTCAAACCTGTTAGTGCAGGGACACTTGTCTCATCCAGAGCCATAGCAGTTTTGTAGCATTTTATAGCTTCCTTTATTTTTCCTTGAAAAAGCATCTGATAGCCGAGCTCTGTAGCAATGTCTGCATCCTGAGGCGCTAAGCTGAAAGCTCTGTCCACCAACATCTGGGTCAGCTGAAGGATGTGTGGGTTGCGACCACACTAGTTAAAACAAACATCAACACCCCCCCAAAAAAAATTCCATTGTGAATGGTTTTAGTTTTGAAAAACTCTATCAGACATAATTACAATATTGGAAATGACCACCTTTACATCAAACAGTGATATTATAATTTAATTGTATCCATCATCGCATGCATCGATGGCCTGGTTGAAGAAAATCCCTGCAAAAGAGCTGTCCACAATTTCACAAAATCCGTTTACTGAGGGATAACATTTGTAACATTTCAGAAAGAGAAAATGGTTCTGGCATGCTTATTTAGCCCATGCCTTTTGCTAGCAAGCAGCCCTCAACAAATTACTCCTAAGAAAACGAGCAAAGGTGCTTGCCATCTGGAAAATATTCCTTGCATTAGTCAATATAACTGAAAACTGGATTTTTCCAATTCTGCTATCAATACTAGGCCACCAAAATCCAGAATCAAGGCCATGAATTGCTCTGCTCCAACCATCCCCATCTTTGATTGCTGTCTGCATTGGGCAAATGTTCTCAATCCTCTACTTTTACACCACTGCACATCTCACATTATGCTCAGTCGTAAGTGAATCTCTTGCCACAGAGAACTAACCAACACAAATAAAGAGAGGGGAAGTGACTATACTGTAGCAAGCCACGAGAGGCAAAAAACTGTTCACTGTTCTTCACGGTTGCAATAATGTTAGAAATTCCGAACAAATGTTACAGCTATCCCTTAATTTTACATGCCAAATAATGTTTTTCCAATTACAGTAATTTAACATTTCCTGAAGCATACCTGGGCTTTAACGCCAGTAGTCCTTGGCGTACAACTGATTGTTTGCAATGGTGACTAAATGAATGGTGGTAAGTCAAAGACTACCTACAATAATGATTAGTCTTTGCCTTAAGTGTCTTTTCTATCAGGGCAGCCTGGCCTACTCAAATATGGGAAGGAGCATACTGCTTCCCTTTTGCCTTTCGGTCCAGGAGCCTTTGCAGGCAGTTGCTTCCGCGACAAACTATTTTGTGTTACATTTATTTTACTGATAAAGAAAACCCTTTATTTCTTTGTCAGTAAACATACATTTAACACAAAATAGTCTTTGCCTTATCCTCAAAAGGCATGACTAGGACATAAATTAGTGCCTCCTATGAAAGACAAAGTTAGCATTATGTACATACAGAGCTTACCTGCTTATATAAGAGAGTCATTGAATCAGTCATTACTGACAATTAAAAAAAATTTTTTTTCTACTTACCGTTCTGCTAAAAACCAAGGCGATCTTACAGAAAAGCGGAGGATTCTGTGGTTCCAACTGATCTAAAGCACTAATCAGATCTTTCAGCCTGGAGGAAGCCTAGGAGAAACAAAATACATGTAGTCCTCGACTTACGACCACAACTTTTGGAACCCAAAATTTATGTTAAGTGAAGCACCTGTTCAGTGAGTTTTGCCCCATCTTATGACTTTCCTTGCCACAGTTATTAAGTGAGTCACTGCAGTTGATAAGTTAGTAACCCGGTCATTAAATAAATCTGGCTTCCCCATTGACTTTGCTTCTCAGAAAGTTGCAAAAGGGGATCACACGTGATCTTGGGATACACAGTACCGGTCATAAGTATGAACCAGTTGCCAAGCATCTGAATTTTGATCATGGAGATGCTACAAGGTTGTAAGTGTGAAAAACAGTCATAAGTCACTTTTTTCAATACCGTTGTAACTTTGGACAGTCACTAAACAAACGGTTGTAAGTCAAGGACTACCTGTGTATTGGTCTTATTATTGGGGAGTAAGGAGAAGGGGCCAAACACTAGCAATGCAAAACCTGTGCCAGCAGCCACTATTTATATGAACCTAATCTGAAATGATTTTATTAATGCAAGCCAATTTAAGTATCTCCTTATACAAGTGTTTCTGAGGGAACAGTACTAGAACATTTATATATCTTTTAAATGAAATACCCCACAACCATTCATCTACAACAGGGGTATCAAACTCAAGGAGCGGGGGCTGGATCTAGACTGTAGGGTACTTCGATTCTGGCCAGCTCTGTTTTCACTGGCAGAGGGTTGCAGGGGGCCATGGCAGCCGAAAATGGAGCTCGGGAACCTGTTCTCACTGGCAGAGCACTCAGGCCACCACAGGCACCCCCAATAGAAGTGACGTCGAGCAGGCCACACCCAACCTGGCCACACCTACCCCTACCTCCCGAGGTCCAACACAACCCTGAAGCGGCCCTCAATGAAATCGAGTTTGACGCCCCTGGTCTACAGACATTGAGCGCAGGCTAAACGATGAATGGCTACGCGTAGAAAGCACGGATTTCTGTGTGAGATTTTTGAGATCTCTCAACCAAATTCTACCACGGCCCCAAAAGTGTCCACGAGCAAACTACGTTCAAGTGGTTTTCTTCAACCCCAGGTCCATGAAATATAGAACACAGATGTTCGTACATGGCTCTTTGTGTAAAGTCTTGGGGCCACGGTATTCTTAACTGAAAGATCACCAGCTTTCAACATCAGTTTAAGCATGTGAAGCTACCCCCAACTGCCCTCTGCATGCTAAGTGTTCCTCCACTTTGGGAAAGGCAATGGGTGAAGTAGCTTGCAGGGAACACCATCTATTATTGCTCTCTTCTGGCAGCCAGAAAAGAGGTCAACTAAGAAAGGTTAGAAAATTCTGCATCTAGAGGAATTTTCTATCATGAAAATGGTTTCCTAGGAAACGCATTTGAAGCCCCATGTATGTACCTACAACAAGCTAAATGCAAATGTAAGCTATAGAGTTATGTTTGCTTTTTCTAGACAAACAACAGCAGCAAAAGTAAAAATAAAAATAGCAACAGACAGAAATACAGTGCTTAACCAGTTCAGGCAATAAAAGAAACCAGGTTTATGCTTAACGCTAGTTGATTCTACCCTACCATTTTTATAAAAACTCCTTGAAAAATATTAGAGTTATAACTAAGAATCTCATTCCCAATATTACAGCTCCTCCATTCCTAACAACCATATTTTGGTTTAAATCTTAATGGAAATTAAGGAAATACTTTGTAACATGTATAAATTGCTTATGTTTCCTATCAAAAACACTGCTTCACTCAAAATACTCATATAACCATTCTGTTGTCTTTTAACTTGATCTAGCATCTTGAACGAATCCAACACATCTGGTTTTTAAACCCTGATGGCTGACTTGGGTATGCAAATCCAGCCAACAGTGTATACCAATGATATTCATTGATATCGTTCATTAAACACTTTCTGCAATATGTAAAATCAATGTATCTTTAGACCAATCAAGAGTAGACTTTGGAAATTGTTTGTTATGTTATCAATCACAGACTAAGAAGCCTATTGACAAAAATATCATAAAGTCTTGTGGGGAAAAAGGCTGTTTGCATTGTGTCCAATTGCTACCTTCCACCAGCAAAACACACCTTACTGACAGCTGAAATTCTTCTTGCAGCTTCTTGTGCGATGCCTGGGTCTGCTCTATCCTGGCCTATCTCCAAATGAGATTTAGGGCAGAATGCATTGGAAAGGTGATCTCTTGTTCCACTAATGGCTGTTTGATAATATGATACTAGTTGTTTAAATTAGATCCATCCTTTTGCTGCATGTAATTCTAAAATACTCATTTCCTGTGTCAGGACTGTATTTCTCAAAAGACCTGAAATTTTCCATCTGTTGACCTTGGAGTTAAATTCAATGGAACTTAGTTCTATATATACATGAACAGGATTGCATTATTAAAACCATTGTCACCATTATCATCACTAGCAATTAGAAGATGCATTATTTTACATGGAGGAAAATTCTGATTGTTTCCTATGTATAAAACGCATCCAACAATGTGGAATTGAAAACTGAAGACTCACCTCAGGTATGTTTCCTTCCCTGCATAAATAGTGAACAGCCTCCATTTTTAAGGCATCTAGATTGAGAGCATCTTTCTGCAACAACCTAAATGAAAATAAAAAAAAAAACCCAGCAAAACTGATGAACTACAAGACACAGAAACTACAGACAGAATGGCTAATAGCTGAGCTCCATTTGGTGGACTTTCCTATTCTGTTTTAGGGCAAACAACTATTTACTTTAGGGGAGTCAGTCTCTGGGACACTACTGATGATGAATTCTTCTGTGGACAAATGTTAGATTACAGTAAATTGGGAATGTTATGCGCTTAGGACACCACCTTGAAAATGTATTGCGTTGTTTGGCATCTTTATGTCCCCCTCATCTCCAGCTTTCAAGGCAACTTAAGAGAAATGGAAACGAGGCTACACTGTTTACTTTGGCAGCCCATTTATTAAAACTGGAACAATACAAAAAAAGATTTCCATGATCCCTGAACAAGGTTGGGCACACAAAGCTACATTACTTTACTAGAGCAATACATTGACCATCCTTGTTTATTCTCATATCATTCTCTACCCTCATTATATAAAATTTCAAAAAAAAAAATCAGTGGGAACAGTTGATGTAGGCTGTGTGTGTGTGTGTGATGCTTCAGCCAGGATAGAAAATGTTATCAGCTTTCACATGTTTGGTTACCCACTATCAGTCATGTACAATCCAATCATACTGAAGCAATGACTGAAAAAAATGAATTTCATACAGTTTCATAGCTACTGACCAGCTAGATCAAGTTTGGGAAATAAATAAGTGAAAAACTGTATTATTCTTTTTTTTTTAGACATTTTCCCACTAATATCTTAGGCAGCTATCACAATTAATGAGATATAAAATTTGTCTCCCTTACTGTCATTTTGGCATGAAATGGTTGGATGACTGTACAAGATGATCTAAGTCACCAGGGGAGAAATCACCTTTTCTGCACAAACACTGCAGCTGAGAGGATACAGCATTTTTAATGGATCTAGACAAGAATAATTAAGTTTACTCACCTCTGGGCAGTCTCAACTGACTGCTCCCAATCCTGCAAAGCCAGCTGTAGCTTCATCTTTTTTATAAATGCTGGAAGGAAGCGTGGGAAATTTGCAATTATTTGATTCACAGTTTCCAAAGCTCCTGAATAATTCTGACGTGCTTCAAAATATTGGGCCTAGTGAAAAAAAAAATCAAATGATCACTTGGTCACTTTAAAAAAAAAAAAATGGTTTTCCAACTAGGGATAAAAAGTTTTTCTGAGACAATTCCCTGGCTGGTGCACACTGGTGGAAAAGCAGTCTGTTGTAACTGCTTGTCTAGAACCTGTTTCCCGATATATAAAGAATTTGGAAGGCATATTAGGTACTCCGTGATTTACAACTGGCTGTTTAGTGACTATTTGAAGTTATGCCAGATCTCCCTGGCGATATTTATGACCCAGTTCCAAAGTTATAACAGGCCACCCCTCTGGTTGTCATGTGACTGCATTTCAGGCACTCAGCATCTGCATTTACAGCTCTTTGCCACATCCCATGGCTATGTGTTCACATTTTATGACAGTTTTGCTGAAAACTTCTGGTTTTCAGCAAAACTAACCCATAGTGAACCATTGGTTTGCTTAATGACCACATTGTTAATGGAGCATGATGGCTCGCATGGTTAGGACACTGGTTGGGGTCAGCAAGTCCATGTTCGAAACTCAAATGGTGCTGCGTGGTGGGGTAAGCTCCTGTCACTTGCTCCAGCTCCTTGATGATGATATAAAAAGAGCCCTCACAGATGTCCCCTGGGCAACATGATGTCGCTGGCTAATTCTTTCAACCCAGAAGTGCCTAAAACAATGCCTTCAGCACAAATGGGATCAGGGAAGTAAACCACAATGTTTGCTCAACAACTACCACAAAAAAGTTCATAAAGTCATTAGTTTTAATGCTTTTATATGAAATAAAGCTTTGTGACAAAATAGCAATACTCCTACAATATGTTAAGTACAATGTGGTTTCTTTGCTCTCCATCTAGTGTGTTACGTGAATCTAGCCAATTTCTGTTTATTCAATGACTATGTTTAAACAACCCATGTTTAGTATAGTGCCTGAACCAATAAGTTTATAACCAGGATTATGACTTGGAAAGCAAAACAATTCAAAGCAGTAAATATGCAAAATACATGTTTCTAAGTAGGTTTTTTTTTTTTAAATCACAGCAAAGTGATTATACGTAAATCTACTGATTCAAAATGCAATTTGTAGTAAGATTTTAAACATAGAATACATTTTGGCAAACATAATATTTTAAAAAGGCATGCAAAGCTGCTTTTTAAGAAGAAACAAAAATAACTATTTCTTCTCTATAGTTGCAAATGGCAAAACCCTTTATAGAGTACATTTGATTCCCAGACTTTATGTACATTGCTCTACAATTGCTTCAATTTTTAAATGTAGAATTGACTCCAAATGCATCCTTTTGTTTTTCATAAAATAAAAGCATATGTCAAAGCAAATACAAATAATTGATCGTACGATGGCTAAAAGCTTTAATCCTGTGAATCAAAGAACGAATATTGAATTCAATCAGATTCTTAGAACCCTCTCACATCACACAAAATAACAGATTAAGAGGAGAAATAGAGAGAATAAATAGCATTCTGAATACAAAATAAGCTTTGATCTGTTCCTTCATCTATTCCTCCAGTTTTATCCTGGATGGCAATTGCATTAATCTGGGCTGGATCAGTCTGCATCAGCTGCAATGTTTGTTACTAATTAGATGCACTTAAAAGCTTTTTAGGCACTTACTTTACCCATCAGGCCAAAAATATCATTCCCATTTTGGAGCCCTTCATCAAAACATTTTCCAGCTTTTTTGATGCTTGCTTCTTTCCCACTAGTCACATCAAGCCATCCTTTTAGAATCCACCCCTGTAAGAACAAAGCAAAACATTAAACGATGCAACACTCTGCTGCTGTTAGTGGATAGTTGTTTTTTTTTTTTAAATAATCAAATAAAATTCTACTTAACATAAATGCAATAATTTATGCAATGCAGAAAACTGATATATGTTCTATCGTGTTCATACCTGCTTTATAGCAATAGACTTATATGCCACTTCTTCATAGTGCTTTAACAGCTCTCTCTAAACTGTTTACAGGTTCAGCATATCACCCCCAACAATCTGGGTCTTCATTTTACCGACCTTGGAAGAATGGAAGGCTGAGTCAACCTTGAGCCAGTCAGGATCCAACTCCTGGCTATAGGCAGAGTCAGCCTGCAATACTGCATTCTAACTAATCATACCACCATGATTGGTGGTGCCACCATGGCTCATGGGATGGGATGGATTTAGTACTTAAAGCATTATGATGTCCCTTATTTATCCTTCTACACTAAGAGGCCCACTCCAAATAGGCAGAAAGACAACTCTTAGCACTGCACAACACTGACACTGATGAAAAGTTCTAAAAGCTGCTGTGAAAGCTAGAAGGCCCAAAATCATAGGGCTAAATAGATGTTACAGTGAAATCCATAGATGTTAACCGCTCCTTCCCCTAAGAAGCAATCCACCATTAGCCCATCCAGACACTCAGTCAGGAAGAAGAGGTGTAAGGTTTGAACCTCAAGATGGATATAAATAAATATAAGGCTTTGAAGGCTTTTGGCCAACACTAGCAAATTTTCTATTCTAATTATGGCTTTCCTAGTATCTGTAATAAAACTAGGTTATTGAACAGCTCAGTTCTTGAATCTCACCCTTGGAGTCCAAGTCATAATCCAGATGAACCTTGGCACCTTTTCAAACGCATATGGAATATCAGCATAACCAAAGTTAATAATAAAGAAAACTAGTTGGTAAGAAAGCATGTAGGATTTCAGGATTCTTCCATTTAAAATGGCTGGATAGTCTAAAAAAAAATAACTGTTTATAGCTCCCAAATGATCCAAGATGTATTCCTGAGTGTTTTGAGGCTGCTGAAATGTTGGAATATCAGCAAGTACATAGGGTGCTCTAAGTTGTGTGAACAGAAGACAAAACTGCCACTTAAGGAAACAGATTTCCCAAACATTAAATTAAAGGAAGACTATCAGGCTATTTTGTAACAGTACCAATATTATCGGTTGTAATGTTTTATATTTTTCAAGTGTTAAGGAAGTTAGTGATAATTTGCTCTTATATGAAAGATGACTGAGAGCATCACGAGGCAAAACTGGGAGTGACCAAACCTCGTTTATAGCAACACAACTATAGGGAATGGGTTACCTCTTTACTACCATTTGAGATCTTGATCGTTCTGTCGATGTATTCACGGGCTTTCTCATAGCGCCCAATATGCCACAAGAACAATCCTGCAAAATATAAAGCCTCCTGTCCTGCTGTCTTACGATGCTCCTTCAACTTGGCGTCAAGATCCATGATAACTTGCCGATCTAAAAACAAGGGAGAATAATGCAATAATCATATACTTTGAAGGACCATAACTGAATGATGATTTTGGCAGATTAGAGACTTATTGCAAGATATTACATAACAGCAACCAAGCCCTATTAAAAACAAAAAAGTAAATGTGTTCTATAGAGTCATAGAGCAGAAGAATAGCAAATGGTATCTAGCCCACCAGATGTAGGAAATTCACCAGTTTGGTGTCCTAAGTGCCCTAACAGACAAACTCTGAAAAGCCCACTATTTTTTCACCGTAATATGTTCTGTTGTTGAATGGCTAAGAAACATATTTTAGCCATTTTTGAAGATGGCTTTTCATATATTCTTTTCGTATTTTCCCCCAAGAATAATCATAGACTCCAGAATGCACGCCATCTGTCTTGTTCTTCTCTGGACCTTTCCTATTTGCAATATTCTTGAGTGGCATCATCCAGTATTGAACACAGTAGTCTCCAAGACGCATGATAAAGATGTAAAGACATAATTCCATTTCGACTATGATGCTAGATCTATTAATAAAGCTTATACTTCCAGTAACTGGTTTGAATGTAATATTGTATTAGTAATTCAGTTCATGGAGAGAATTGGGTCTCTGTAGACTAAAGATGACTTTTGACCTGCCACTGTCCACAAGAGGATTTGGAAAAGCATGACAGAAAATTAAATTTGAGTTTTTACCTATGTAATGTACTGCAGACATTTACAACTTCCATGCTTTGAATCAATGGATGTAAAATTTATTTCCTGGAAATTATAAGGGATAAAACATAGAGGGCATCATCTGAATCCAAATCAGGTAGCTAATTTAGTTAAATACACCATAAAACTGGCCAACCAGTGGTTTAGAAATTGGAAATTATGAGATGGACTATTCATCATTACCCCAAACATCCATGTTAGGACCAACTGAAATGAAATCATCTTCCAGGAGGATTTGGAACCTTGTTCCTACCAATAATTGATAATTTTACAGAAAGCTAATTTCTAATTAGCTGATTAAAAAGCTTATTTCATATAAACTCATGCTTGAAACATAAGCTTTGCTCCTACACTCTGTAAATATGGACCTCATAAAGAAAAGATCATTTTTTCTTCAAGTTTGCAAAAGTATCGGAAGCTATTGGAGGTCAGTTGCCAGTGACACCCAGTTCCTAGACGCAGTGTTGCAAGGACATTTGCTACGTTGATTTGGAAAATAATGTTTACAAGAGATCATAAAAGAATGGAGAAAGCGGCAATGTAACTAATCAGCACTCAAGGAACTTTGCAATAACTAAAAAAGATAAAATAATAATGGCATGGGAGAGAGATCAGGGAAGAGAATACATGATTGGTGTTTACAACAATCCCATCAGGATGGTGAGGTGTGAACAACTTTTTTGTAGCAGAATTCCATCCGTACCTTCATATTAAAATGGAGAAATAGTATTACTGCAATTCACCATGTATCGTATAAAACTTTTCTGAGTAAAAATAAGTGAGACACTACCTGGATTTGATCTTTTTTTATGGGCATAGATCATTGCCATTATTGTGCACAGGGAAACTTCTTGTTTGTTTTTAATGGATTCAAGACTGAGAAGAGCTTCTTGGACTTGCCCTAATAAGAGAACAAAATCAGGGTAAATCGCATTCATTTGTGTAGCAGCACTTTGACTTCTCCACAATGTCTTCTTCAATGTAATGCTGTAATGGACATGCATGAACATGTTAGCGTGTGCGCGCAAAGTACCTTTTAAAGCTTACATTATTAATTATGTAAACAATGTATGTATTTACACAAATGATCACTTAACATCAAAAAAGCAAAAAGTCAAGCGATAGAAAAAGACAATACAGGTAGTCCTCGCTTAACAACTAGGTGCTTAATGACTGTTCCACATTACAGCAAGCTCAAAAAACGTTACTTACGACTCATCTTCAAAGTTCCGACTGTCACACACAGACCCTGCAGACACGTAATCACATTTTTGGTACTTGGCAACTGGCTCATATTTGTGACAGGTTGTAACATAATTTCTGAAACGCTCATTCAGAAGAATGGAGTCATTTAATGACCATGCGATTCGCTTCATGATTATGGTGACTCACATTATGAAATAAAAATGGTCATAAACGTGAGTCAAGTCACACAGTGAACTCTTTAATGACCACAACAACCTATGACCAAAATTTCAGTCCCAACTGTGGTTGTTAAATGAGGGTTACCTGTATAGTCACAGAAAAACGTGCAGCGCTTTCTGTATATATGACAATTCTGTGAAGAGGAGATTGCAGAAAAAAATATCTGATCACATATTTTTCCTTCTCCTACAAATAACTTCAGATAATTTCTTGAATAGCTTTAACATTATATAATACTGCATTTGCAATTGGCATCCATTCATGAATTTATGAGACACTATTATTTTTACACACACATGCAAACCACACACACACATACAATTAATTAATTGGACCAAATACTGGCTTTGGAGATTTAAAACAAAACCCTCACATTCAACCTTTCAAACACCTAAGATAATTCTCTTCTCTTGGTTGACTAGAAAATCATGAATTGCCCAAATGATCCTAAAAGAGTTTATTTGAAGAAACAGATTACAAGAGTAACAAATCAATAATTCTTTTCCTTTGTAACAGAAATTGCAGGGATGGATCACATGGGACTTCAGATGTTAAATTCCAACTAGGCTACCAGATTCGAGCTGCAAAAATTAAACATCCACAAAAGATTACAACTAGCTGGATTTTTCTGTGATTCTTTTCTGACATCATTAGTGTTCCCAAATTTTTCTGCCCAAATCTGATAGCACTACCTTTACATATCCAGCATTACATCAAGGGCTGAGGTTCTGCAGCATCCGGGACCCAGCCCCCTGAACTGTTTACCAGGCAGAAATAGTGGCACGCATGTTCGACTGTAGAACCAAAAGATTTACTTACAGAAACTTTTAAATGAGATGATTTATGATTGCAATCCTATGTGCCCCTTCCTGAAAGGAAGGCCCATGAAATACAATGAAATTTACTTCTTAGTAAGTATTCATTATCAGATGAATAAATAACATCTGCAAATGTGAAAGTATATAAAATAAAGAATTACCTTCCATCAAAATGCCATAAGAATGGTAGAAAAGAAACACCGGATCATTGCTAAATGTCTTCAAGCCTTCACTGGCAATAGTCTGAACATGACGAAAATAGCCTTCCTGACAGTAGTAATTAATTAAAGCCTGAAAGGAAATTAAGACTTGATTTATACAAAGCAAGCAGGAGAATCACTCTTGTAAAACCGAAAGGATTTAGAAGAATTACTTCCAAAATCTAACAACAATCTTTTTTCCACAGATTTTTAGTAGTTTTCCCCAAGCTAATACACTTTCCCAAGATGCTACAACTGCAGACTCCTCATGCAAAGAAAGAATTGATCCAGGTGGAGCCTAGTCTGCTGGCTTCCTGCAGTATTCAAATGATTCCTATAAAATTTTTCTGAGTGGCTTGTTGATTTAGCATATTTTTCCAAAGTCACCACTGAACTTGAGTAGGGATTTGAACCTGCATCTCTCTCTGGTCCCAGTCCAATAACTCTAAACCCTGGAATTTGGGAATTCTAATGTCATTTTGAAGTTTGAAAGGCAGCTTACAAAAGGATGGTGTGAGGGGAAAAGCCAGTCTTGACTGATTGCCATTTGTTTCTCTGACATTATCTGCATTACAAATACTGACCTTTTATGTTTTGCACCTAACATAAACCTCATGACAATTTGTTCTGCACATGCATTCTTCGCCGTTTGAACAATTCTCTACCTTATGACTGCTCTAGGAAAGATGCCTTTTCCCACAGCAAAACACATGAAATGACCAATAAGTAGTTATGTCACCATCGCCTTTCAAAAACAGTTCAGATGCAAACAGAAGCAGTGCAATTTTTGTTTTTTGGTTGTTTGTTTTTGTTTCCCATGCTTAGTTGCCTCAAAATTTACATCCTTTCTCCCCCAATTGCAATTGCTGCTTCTGGAGCCCAGCAGATTTCCTCAGGTACAGCTCTTCGGATGTACCAATTAGCATGACAACTTTTCAGAATTTTAGCCAGGAATTCTGGGAGTCGTAGTTCCAAGATAACCGAGAGGGAAGGAGTATATGCTCTAGTCAGCGTTTAATGATGCCTGTGTTCGGGCCGAGGGGGCTGGACTCATACATATATTCGGTTTTGTTTTTTTTTAACAAAAAAAAAAAATCATAGCTACCATCATTTGATCAGGAGGAAAACGTGTCACTTCTGGATTTTAAGGCAGAAAAGCGAAACGGGTGGGAGGGGTGGAGAGAGAAGGCCATTTCAAAGGCCCTGGAGAAAAAAAAAGCAAAGCTATTATTCTTTTTTGCCGTCCGATGCGGTTGCCGAGGCCAACCCCTGCGGGAAGGGGATCCGCTCCTCGAAGGAAAAAAACCTCAAGGGTTTTGCAAAACCATCGGGGAAGGGGGACGGTGGCCTCCCTCGCCCAGCTCCTGCCGGCGTTGTTTTTCCGGAGCTGAGCGTCCTTCCATATAGGGAGGAGGTACACAACGCCGGGAAGGAGGAGCGGCAGAAAGCGGGGCTGCCATTTCCAGAAGGGAGGAAGGGGAGACGCGGGCGATGCACGGCGGCGAGGAAGTGGGGGACCAGCGACCGCTGCGCGAAGGAAGGAAACGAGGAAAGGAAAGAAAAGGGAGGAAAGAAGGAAGAAAAGGGGATGAAGGAAGGAAGGAAGAGCTTCCAACCAACCTGCAGGAAGGAAGAATCCATGGCCGCTGAGGAATCCAAGCGGTAGCAACACCCGTTGCCAATGCAACAGGATAGCCCCAAAACGTCAGTGAAAGGTGGAGCTTAAAGCAAGGAGCGACGCTTCGGCCTCTGGATCGCAGGAGAGGCGGGTGGCGGCAGCGCCTCCCCTCCTCTCGCCTGGAAACTCCTCAGCGCCTTTCAGCGCGCTAGATATTCGGTGCCTCCCGCGGTTTTTGCAGCCCGCAGCCAAAGGACGCCAGACCGAGGCTTCCCCTATACGGGGGGTCGTTGAGTGGGTTGCCGCTGTCCCTGCGCCCGACATCGGCTGCCTCGGAGCCGCGCGAAAAGCCCTCCGAGCCCATTCTGTGTGAACCGGATCCGTTCAATCCCGCCCCTACCCCTGAGAAAGCGCAAGGAAACCGAACGAAGTGAAGTCTTCCCTCCACCCCCCCAGCCCTTCCAAGGGTTCTCGAACTCTTGCGCGGGATCCTAACCCTCGATTGGTGTACCGGATGGGTTGCTGAGAAGATCCGCCGCCTGGTCGAGTTTATTCAGTTGGGTACGACGACGGCATTTTTTTTTTAAAGTGTGCCAACCTAGTGGTCTTGATTGATTTCATGGACATTTAAAAAGTATTATTTTTAAAGCCAAAATATGTAAGAATTACAGGATGCCTTATCTTTTTCTCGCCTAAGGTGGGGCGCTGCATCCATGTGGCTTAATTTTGCTGCCTCAAGTCCTTATGGACTCTTAAGCAGCCACACAAGACTTTCTCCGTGACAGGTTATTCCGGAGCCTGGCCCCTTCAACTCTTGTACCCGCGAAGTTATATCTTCTCTTTCGTTCCCCCTTTTCCAGCAACAGAGCCTTTTCTAGAGCTTTTCAAAATTGTCCAACATTTTATCTTCCTTATTTCTTATATACTTTTATCCATAAATTAACCAAATTTATATCCTATAATATATACATTCATTATATATATA
>JAEANM010007572.1:1395-17623 GCA_017656035.1 Myanophis thanlyinensis | reverse complement strand
TAAATTGGTTAATAGTTTTTGCTGCTGGTATTTTAAAAATTCAGGGAGACTGGTATAGATCTATTTCAAGCTTTTTGACCATCATCAGCCAGCCATACCCTTATGGGATTTGAACCTGCATTAGTGTACTCATGTCATTCTATTCATCAAACTACACTAGTTATTTTTAAACAAATTCTTCCTAAAATCAGTTTCACCTTCTACATGTGTCTCTCTCTGCCTGTCTCCCCCCCTCCCTCTGTATATACACTCAGAGACAGACTGATATAAATTACACTACTAGCTCCACATTACCTTTGTCTGTACAAATATTTCTCTTTGTATTTTTTCTGTGCAATTTTTCTGTTTAACATACATTACTTTTCATATATTCTTGGTGAAATAAGTGTTTTTATATTTTTTCCCATGCATTTGATCATGTCTGATTCTTGAAGATTGCCTGGAAAAATCCCAGCAATTTCTTGGCAAGATTTTCAGAATTAATTGGCCATTTCCTCTATTCTAGGGCTGAGAGAAAATGATTAGGCCAAGGTAACCCAACTGGCTTTGTGTCCAAAGTGAGACTAGAACCCACAGTCTTCCAGTTTCTAGCCTGATATCTTAAAATTTTCACCAAACTGTTTTGTATTTTTAAATTCATTCATCTCAAATATAGTAACTTTCATGAATTTTAGTAATGCAATATGTTGAATGGCAATAATCTGTGCTATGAGAGTCATGGCTTTCAATCTAACAGAAATCCATGCTGAATTGTGTTTGTAGACACACGGTCACAATGTGGTTAGTAAACCAGCCAGTACAAAATATGTTCCTTGAAAATCAAAGTTAAATAGCCACTATTTATTTTTAGTTTAGGCTATTTTTATTCAGCAGTATTTAATTTTCAGAAGTTTTAAAAGTTTAATGCCATCCAGTCTTTGAATCCATTAGAATGTGTTTTTCGTTTAAAAAACAAAACTGTTGCCTTTAAGAATGTATTGCATTCCATTCAATGCTGTGGAACAATGGATTTTGATTTGTTATTGTTATTGTTGTTGCTGCTCGGTTGAGGTTAAGGTTTTTTTTTTGGATTTTGAGAGATAGAGAGGGGAAGATCCTTTTCATTTTAATGCAGCTTGTGCGGGATCTGCATTATGCAGATATATTTTGAGTAAGATGAAGTGGTCCCCTTGAGGAAAAGAAGGAGAAAGGAATGAAATCCCTCCCTGGTTCCCTTAAAAAGCTGTAGGCCTTGTTTAAATTATGGCTGTTTTGCTGGATCAAAGGACAGGTTTGGCAAGCACTTATTTAGACTATTCTGCAACTCTGCCAGATTTTTAGGCGAATTTGCTGGGGAGTATATATTTTACTAAGGCTCTTTTGTTGTCATTTCAGAGCAGTTAAATAATTAGAAACAAAGTAGAAAATTTAAACACAATTAGCACAATATTATATAAAAAGTTAATCCACAATTTACTTCAGTGTTAATTAACTTGTTAAGATGCACCCTTTGGACTTGATTTACCAGACATTTAATGAGTGATTGTAGAGACAGGAGAAAGTTTTAAAAGTTTCAGTATAAATAAATAAAACTGCAATCTGGGACAAACTCATACATTTTGTGAAGCTAATTCAAATGCTTGTTTTGAAATATTTTGTAGTACTAGAAATCTGTTTTTAAGTATGATCAATTATATTAGTATTACTGCTTTCCTACTCAGAGTCCAAAATAGCCTGTTATCTCTTTTCTTTTATTCTTACAAAACTCTATTGGGTGATATCCTTAATTGTCCATTCAGTTTCTTTACCAAATGGAAAAATGAACTCGGCTTTCTGTGTTGTTCTGCTGAGTAACAGACTAATGAAACCCTAAGATGGGGCTAATCAATTAGATCCATACAGTCTTCTTGCCACCATCATTTTGGAAACATTTTAAAATTCCCATTTTAGTCATTCCCATTTAGTCAATTTCAGCCCTGAAATTCCTACAAGATCCTAACTCAACAAGTTCGTTTTCACCTGTTGCTATGGGCTGAAAATATACCATCGCATTAATGCAAATTTCAAATTTGTTTATTGAAGACTGGGACCAGAGGAGAACAACAGTTAAAATAATAGTTAAAATAGCATGAAGGATCTTTCTCCAGGAACTTTTCAGTGTTTTGTACAGCATGAATGAGCAATCTTATTATTAATTTGTTTGCTAAAGGCTGAATTGTAATGAGAAAATGACTATGAGGAAAAGTTTACTTTTTTTCTACAGGTACTGTAGAGAATACAAGGGTGAATTCAATCTACTGGAGACTTAGAAAACTCAATAAATGAACAGAAAATGGGTGAAAACCAGTGGTGGAATTCATTTTTTTTTACTACTGGTTCTGTGGGCGTGGCTTGGTGGGCATGGCTGGGGGGGTCATTTGACTGGATGGGCAGTTTCTGTAAGCAGGGCAATAAAGATTAGGCTAGAAACAATAGCACAATGTTTCTTTCCTGCCTTCCTTACAGGATATAAAGTGTTAAAAAACAAAAGGAGATTTCTTCTAACAACCGATTCTCCAAACTGCTTAGAAAATTCACTACTTGTTCTATGAACCTGCTAGAACCTGCTGAATTTCACCTCTGATGAAAACCACGCAATTTTATTCAGAGATTTGGTACTGAATTTTGGTAACTTAATCTTACAGGCAGTGAATTGCTCATCTCTATTGAACAGGTTGTAGAAACTGTTTTGAGGGCATTGTGAAGTCATAATATATTTCCCCCCTTTAATGTATTGGTTCTTTTTATCTATTTATTTGTTATGAATTTTAATATTTTAACCTTTTAATGATCAATTTTTAATGTTACTAACACTCTAATTGCTTTATATTTTATGTTATGCTGTAAAATAGGCTGTATACAAAATTCATAAATAAAGATACATTCAGATTCATGTCATAACAATTAATAATAGTGCCAACTGTGGAAATAAATGAAAACACATAGGTAGAAAGGGGAAATTAATAGCCTACCTACTACTTGAAATATCCTACCCTTTTCCCTTTGAAAACTGGTAAATTGTCTACTGCTACTTTTAATGGGTCTTAGAGGCAAGTAAAGTAAGGAAAAGCAGTTTCTGGGGAAGATGGAAAGAAGCAAGGCTTAGGCACAGGTCCATTCAAACTTTAATTTAAAAAAAAAAATCCCTATTCATGGTGGATAAAAATGCCAACCTTTTTTTCTCACTTCAAATTCATGTTTTACAAATCTGTCAATTACAGTTCATTAGAACTAATATTTTTAAAAGTTTGAATTTAAACATATATGTATTTTAGTGAGCATTTTCACAAGCAAAACTCAGGAACTGTTCTGAATCCCAGGATTTATATAGATACAAAAGTTAGACACTGAAGAAACAAGATAGGAAACCTATTGATACTTTTCGACTTTGGTATTGCAGAAAACTCTTGAAAATTCCTTGGACTGCAAAAACAAACAAACCAAGCGATCATCAAACAAATCAGCCTAGAATTTTCACTGGAGGTACAAATGACCTGTCTCAAATTATCCTACACTGTTCCAAGACTGTTGGAAGCTCTGGTTTCTAGAGAAAGCTTTAATGCTGGAAAAAGTAGGAAAAAAGAGCAGAAGAACATGACCAGAAGCAAGATGGATGGACTTAGTTACAGAGGCAATCAGTACACTGTTAAAAGAGCAGAAGAATCATGTTATTTTCTTGGAGAAAAATCTATCTATAAATGTAGCAACAATGACTTAAGTATATAATCATTAATGATTTTGGTTTGCATTTCTCAAAAAACATGCATTTGTGATTGTAATGTACAGTTTTTTTTAGAAAGCAAACATTGCAAAAGAGCAAATTTTGAAATATATCCACTTTCAAATGTGAGTTAAAGAGATATTTCTCTCTTTTTATCTTTTTATTTACCAAATAGCTTGAACCTATGTTAATAAATGGTTTTCTAAACTTTCCTATTTTTTTTATTCTATAGCTTTAATATATTATGAAGTTTTTAAATTAGTTTCTCCTGTTGGTCAACAATCCTTTGCACTGGAGAATTTAATGTGGATTATGATTTTATGTTTGAGTTATTTCTTTTATCATGGTTCAGATTGTACTTTATTCTGTTTTGAAGTACATAGAATGTAGTACTGCGGGCTACTTCTGCTGATTGCCAGCTGTCAGCAGTTTGATCCTGACTAGTTCAAGGTTGACTCAGCTTTCCATTGTTTTGAGGTCGGTAAAATGAGGACCCAGATTTTTGGGAGCAATATGCTGACTCTATAAAACCACTTAGAGAGGGCTGTAAAGCACTGTGAAGTGGTATATAGTGTTATTGCTGCATCACTATGCTTCTTATATAGTTGATGGAAGGCAGGGACAAGCCCATATCCCATTGTTGTATTGTGGAAAATAATGTCAGTGTTCTTTTGTTGTTGTTTTGTCCACTTTTTAAAATATGTGAATTCCTGTTGAAAATTAGCTACAAATCCAGATTGGTTTACAAAATCATGTCTTCTATTGTTAAAACTCAAAGGTAAAACTTAAATCTTTTATAGCTAAAAAGACAATATCATACATAACAAACAGATCTGGGGAATTTTAATGTAGATACAAACTTCAGAAGGAATAGGATAGTAAAACAATCTAATGAAGTCTGAGCATGCTCAGGAGCTGCATAATAAAATGCTGAGGAATCTTCATGAGGAAAAAATGGAAAGAGATATTGGATGGACAATTGAATAATTGCCTGACAAGAGCCAGGCAAGCTGGCAGTTTCTATTCTATTGCAGACCTTGCTTGTATTTATAACAGTTTCTTTTTACTCAAATATTTGCTTCTCTGTGATAGAAAAGTAAGAAATATATTTTAGCTTTTTGATATATATCAGGAAAAAAGGGTTAGGGTTCTTGTTCTTGTCATTTATACTTGTCTATGCATATCTTCCAATTCTCTTTGGATCTTTTGTGTTGGATGACAGGTGGTTGATCTGAAAAATACTTTGTTCTTTGAATATCTTGATGCTAAGGGCAACAGGACAGGAACTTGACAGATTTATAAATGTTGTAGCAGCATATAGGAAGGGACTTTTCCTGAAATTTTTACAAAAAGTGTGAATGTGGGTGTGGGTGTATGCATGCACATATACACATATTGTCATGTATTTAAATCTATCAGTCTTAATTAATCAAAATGTGGAGAGAGGGGAAGAACTAGTAGGTAGTAGAGGCCCTATTAAAGATGACCTTATTTTCTAATGAAATTCATATTGAGATGAGTTGTCCCTGACATAGTTATGTTCCAGATTATTTTAAGTTTTAAAGATCGAACATGTTAAATTATGTCCAGAAACCCACTGGCAATCAAGTGTGGCATCAAATCAAGGAGAAATACTATCTGATTTACTTTGATATTTTGCTTAATCCCAGCTTTTCCAAGCTGGCACATTCAGATGTGTTACCTGAGTATCCTGAGAATTAAGCAACACAGCTGGAAGATTAAAGGTTGGGAAAGATTGATTTAATCTTTTGAATTGAAATATATTTTCAGTGTTTCCAGTGGAAGTTTTTCCATAGATGAGCTTAGAATTAACATAACATTTTCCTTAAGCATTTACATTGTTCCACATAAATTATATAAATAGCCCGTAGGGTAGTATTATTATTCATATGTCACATTTTGGGACTAGGGGTAGGAGACAGCAGCTCATTTTAGGCCACCCAATGAGTTCACAGTAGATATTTAAACTAGGGATTTTGAGGTCATAATTGC
Source organism: Myanophis thanlyinensis (assembly GCA_017656035.1). NCBI lineage: Eukaryota > Metazoa > Chordata > Lepidosauria > Squamata > Homalopsidae > Myanophis > Myanophis thanlyinensis. Next base: position 11,871 of record JAEANM010007572.1, on the reverse strand, counting down.
CTTCAACTGCTTTTAAACTAACCCACAATTGTTCTTAATGATTCCACTGTGGCTACATATCTAATAATCAAACATTAAGCTTAATATGTAATAAAAAGGCACCAAGTTTGTTGCATAAAGTCCAACTTCCCATATACAATAGAATAATGGATATTTCCAATTTATTGTTCTTCATGGATTGCTTTTTTCTTTGTTCTTACAATTTCTTGTTCTTGTTAATGCATGTTTATGTTTTCAGGTTTCTACACTATCACTACACTAACTTTATAAAATAAAGTTTCTTTAGTACCAAACAAAAGATTTTGAGATCAAACCCTAAATAGGATGTTGGATAACTTCTTGCTGTCAATTATTACATTTTCATGTCTCAGATTCTTTCAGTGAAAAGAGACTGAGATCCTTCCATGCAATGGTGGAATTCAATTTTTTTTTACTACTGGTTCTGTGGGCGTGGCTTGGTGGACATGGCTGGGGAGGGTCATGTGATTGGGTGGGCAGTTTCTGTAAGCAGGGCAATAAAGGTTAGGCTAGAAACAACAGCAGAATGTTTTTTCCCTGTCTTCCTTACAGGATTAACCCTGTAAAGTGGAAAAAAAACAAAAGGAGATTTCTTCTAACAACTGGTTCTCTGAACTGCTTAGAAAATTTACTACCGGTTCTAGAGAACCTGATAGAACCTGCTGAATTTCACTTCTGCTTCCATGGTTCAAACTGTTCAACAATGTAACTGGAAATTGTCATATCTCTCTAAGTTGATCCAGGCTTGATTTCATAAAAAATTCCTTGCTGTGATGGATATTACAATTATATTTTAATAGAATAATCTTTTCACCATCTTAAAAATATAGTACTTATTACTGCAAATGAAAAATCTCATTTTAGAAGAGCTATTTCCTAAAATGATATCAGAATTATATAATTATGTATTATAGAAAACCTATGTAAATAAATTTTGTTCTGTAACAAATACTTTTATTTTTTTGTATCCGTAATCAATAAACCCAAACCATGTCATTTTTCCAGTAAGAAATTAATTAATTGTATCTTTATTTAGAAAGAATTCCTACTATATCCAATAAGTGTGCACAGAATTGCAACTAAAGTTTATTTTATTGGAAGATTGCTTTCAAAAGAGAACTTTTAACTTTAGGCGAATAACATAAAACGACCCATTTAGCTTATAAAGCTTTACTTGAAAGTAAGTACTTCTTTGTAGTATAACTATAATATAGTTTATACTATAAACACTTAGCTGGAAGTAATTCTCCTGAAAATTATTTGCTTCTGAGTTGATATAACCAGGTGAAAAGCAGTTTCCATCAACTTGAATATAATTCATGTGACTCTATGGACACGTCCATATGGTTTTCTTTATAGTGTTAAGGAAGTTGTTTGCCAATGCCTTCTTCCTGGTTTTTGTTTTGTTTTTTAAGTTCCCAATCTAGTCTAGAGATTCTCAGATGATCCTTTATGCAAGTGCTAACCATCCCAACTTTTCTTAACTTCTAAATCAACCAAGATCATCTAAGTGCTGCTGCTTGCTGAGTCAGCCTGATGCACACATATAGTCTATAGGGCAATTTTTAATTAGGAATGCCATTCTAATTTTAGTAAATTCTAAATTATTATTTAATCAGAATAAAAATACTTCAAATTATATATTTGTAAGGTATAATTTTAGTTGAACTTTTAGATAAAAATCTACCTTGGTTTTGGAAAATAAATGTAACCCAAAGTGTATGTTTCATAAACCTAAAAATGATTTCAGTTTCTTTTGTTGAGAAGTTCACTTCAGTATAGACTGTTATGCTTTCATCTATCTGGAACACTATAGCAAAATCAGTTAAATAGCAATTCTATTGCCATATAGAAGTAAGGGCCATTGAAGTCATTTAAATTCAATGGAATTTATTTCTAAGTAAACATATATAAGGTTGTATTGTTAGTTTAATAGAACACCTGCATTCATATCCTCAATAATCTATCAACAATATTTTGCACTAAAGTTTAATCCTTTAATATTCTGATTATTCTGGCACAAAGGATTATAAGAAAACTTGTGTACAGTCAGTAAATGGGGGAGGCACGTATTAGCATTCCATTGTATGGAATATGAAATTTATATATTGCTATTCATCAACAGCTGTCAGGATAGCTAATGAACTGTGAAATAACAGTAAAACCAAAAATTGTGCTTGGCTATTGTAACAAATAAATAAAAGCATTCAAGTTATTAAAAACATATTAGAAGTCAATGAAAACAGCAAGAACAGAGGCTTAAAACCAATCCAGTCTACTTGCTGAAAAGCTGAAGCAATTGTAAGATGTAGGAGTCCTGCCAAGGAAAATTGTTTTCCTCTCTCACTTCTTCCTATGCAAACCTGCCAAAACAATAGTAGAACCTGAATATATCAGTATCATCTCATTCACTTGCCAGAACAAGGAGCATCCATATAAATTACTATGATCCTTCAGCAGATTTGATGATTAGTTTTGTTCTTGGATGTGTGGGAAAGAACAATGCTGAAGCTGCATTGTACTGCATTCCAACACTGATATTTAGATACTTAGATCTTAAACAGGTAACTAAACATACTGGTGATGAAAGAAAGGGAAGGAACTAGAATAATTCACCAAATTGTGCATGAATACAGCTCTGTTTCCGAAAGAAACAATAGACAATTTCCAGTTGTACTCTGGAGACAGGACCAAAATATTAAGAAATTTGCAATCTAGAGTTGTACTATTTATTACACACATTCACTTCCATGAACCATTGATGTTGAACATTACTGAATATGCAGAAAATATCAAAGTACATCTTCTTCCAAATAAGAAGTGTCTTTATCTTTAGTGTAAGAAAACTTTATTTTGTGATGTGCCAGTTAGAATCAAAATAGATTCCATCACATCTGATTCTCTCTCTCTCCCCCCACTCTCTGTGTGTGTACGCGCACACACACATGCGTGTGCATGTGTGTATGTGTAAAACTGCAAGTGTTTTAAAGCAGAAAAGTTTAGTCTGGCTGTGGCTAGACACAAGGCAGCCAAATACTGATCAAGCCTTTCCACACAAAAGCACTGGTAATGCACTTCTGTTCCACCCTGTCACATTCTTGCTATTTTAGTAAAGGGTGTGGCCAGCTATAAGGCAGGCAGGTAGGAGCTTTCCCTATTTATTACTGCTTTTTCAATGCTCCTTTTAGCCCTCTCTCTCTAACTTCTTCTCTTCTCTTCATCCAAGCAACATTTTGCTTTTGCTTTAGGTGAGTAATGTGATTGTCAGCAACATAAACACTGTAAGATCACTAAAATACTAATGCAGTGAAAGCAATTATAATATTGAGCACTTAAGGCAAAAATAGGTCAATGAAATGCAATTGGTGCCCTGCAGGTATGAGGCAAGCCTTTCTTAAATGTGCCCTCCAGATATGTAGGGCTTCAATTCTCATAAACTCCCCAAATGAATGTTGCTATATCTGTTGGATGATTCCAACCTTGACCCTGCTTGAAGGTTAGATGCTGTAGCTCTTTTCCCCATTCTATCCTCTTAATCTAGTTGAGCCATCAATGTCTTGGAACATAATAAGAGCTTTGAAGGATTAAATCAAAAGGTCTATCTTGTCTAATGTTTTATTTACGCAGTGGCCAACTTCATTATTTAAGATGACCACAATCTGGCTATATCTCCTCAAGATCCTCAGCTGATATTAATATTCTATATTGAAATTAATGTATAACATAAGTACATCAACTGCCAATATTTGTTTCCCTGAAATCCACTTGTTATTTGTACACAGAAAAATGAATTTCTCCCTGATTGTGCATAACCAAAATAAGGAAAAGGTATTAAAACCCAATTTCCTATGCCAGAGTTCTAATCCATAACTGATCGACTATATCTCTTTTATAAGGTGCTGGTCTGTGACCATAATAAAAATTGATCGATTGATATATTTTCTAAGATTTTTATACAATTGCTACTGTTGTCTTGAATCCCATCAATATATCTAGGTATAAATTAAGAATGCAGTTCTTGTGGGAACTTTTTAGAACTTTTAAAATTCTGAGAAGACTGGCAATATTTTTACTTGAGCTTCTTGCTCTTTCTTCTTCCCGCAGCACAATTATGTTGAAAATTGAAGTCAGTAGCCTAGAGACCAAGTACATGTGTGAAAATTACTGAATACTGAAATAACTCTTGAAATAATCTTCTCAGACTAATTTTATTGTCTTGAATTAAACTGATCCTTCAAATTTGATTTATATTTTAAATTATATCTTTTCATGTAGGATTTGTGCCAATTACCTATATTGCTTTCCCTATAAAAATAGTTGCAGTTTTATATTTTAGAATAGAATTAGGAATTTCCTGTACTTTAAACATTCATTCCCTCTGCATTGTTTTGCTGTCATACTGAGAATTTCATATATAACTGGATATTTTTGCATACAAACTGGGAACATTAATGCCAAGTTTTTGAAACCTTAAAGGGGCTATAATGCTGTTTTCCCAAGTTAAGTAAGGAATGATTTCTAGCCTTCTAGAGAAAACCCTTTGATTATGCATGTCAATGATTGGAACAGGGATTGATTCTTAACTATGGGATAAACAACATAATGCCCTTCAGATCGTTTGAACTGTGATTTCTATAAAATCAAGCCATCATGGTCCAATAATAAAGTTCATGACAGCTGTAGTATAAAAGTAGGAGAAGGCAAAAATAAAGGAATCTGGTGAGGATCAGCTTGCCTATGTTTTAATAGTTACATGTTATAAATAGGTGTCACAGTGGTTAGAATGCACTATTGCAGTTTGGAGTTCAATCCTGCTGGCTTTGAGGTTGACTCAACCTTACATCCTTCTGAACTTGGTAAAATGAAGACTCAGGCTGTGGGTGGCAATACACTGATGTTGTAAACTTCTCAGAGAATGCTGTAAAGCACAATGGAATGGTATATAAGTCTAAGTGCTATTGCTATTTAACTTTAGTATCAGAATCTACCTGTTGACTTAGTAGCTGTGAATTGTGATAATAACTTACAGCCTTTAAAAGAGAACCCATAATTTTGATGCAACTACAATGAAGCAGGCAGAGCATGGAACAATTTGATAGCAAGGGCATTGGCATTTTTGGTGTTCAAACTGAGAAAACAAGAGAAAATTAAAAAAAAATAAAACACAATAAAACACTGTCCCTTGAATACAGTGGTGATGGCTCCACTATTGGAAGACCTAAAGGTCCTGATTAAGGACTGAGCAGCATGGAGAATTTTGTCAAAAATCAGTTTCCTTCTTTGGCAGATTTCCACATTGAAGAAAGTGCATATACAACATATGGATGTTATATAAACTAACCTCTGCCAAACATGTTGAGAAGTTATATCCTGGGAATTGTCAGGAAAGCACTTGTTAGAAAGAGTTCATTTCCTACACATATATTGGTGTCTAAAATTTGGTTGATGAATCTTATTAACATTTGTGGAAGAGAAAAGTGTGCCCACAAGCTGTGTTTTCTGTCCTTTATTCTCATTGTGTATTTGAAATATACATTAAAATGTGCTGGTTCAAATATTAGCTTGAACTGCCTTCTTGCAAAGTTATACTTGCAAGTAGAGCCCTCCATTAGGGTATCTGCAAGGCTACACATTTGCTTTAAAGGTGATATCCATTTTGACATCTGAAATGACAACTGTAATAAGGACTTATCTGGAAAGTACTGTGGGAAAGTTAGTCAAGAATCTTTCCTTAAGTCAATAGTAAATGCCATTCCCAACATGTATTGGATCTTAGATAGAAAATAAATGAGAAAAAAAATTGGTGTAGACATACAGTAGTCATGATATAAACCAATATGTGTTAACATGTGGGATGTTTAACATGAGATGTGCCAGAAACTTCATTTGTGGAATTGTACAAATATGAAATTACATTGCTATTAACTGTAGCAAAGGAAATGATTCTGATATTAGTACTATAACTCTACTTGCTAAAATAACTGTAATTCCAGTAACTAAAATAATTTCCCTTCCTTTGTTAAACAGCTTATGACTACTAAACTTATTATTAAACTATATTGCAATACTCTTCATATCTGCAAAAATGGTTCACACTTTTAGGGCAACAAGTCAGTCAGCAGCTACTCTAAACATTACACTTCATTTCAGAGAAAGGCTGCCAAAGTTGCAGAAGAAGCACACAGATATTCTACATCTTAACAGGAGACATTCCCAAAACAAATATTGCTGATATAATGATGCTTTGATCAAAGCTGCATTATTAACATCTTTCTAAAGGCATTCCTTAAATTGGTCAGCTTTAATCTCTCCAGTTCCTCCTATGTGTAAAGGAAAAAGCCTAGAAGAAATAAAAAGATTGGGGGGCAAGGAGGTAGCAGGAAGAAATGGGGCTAAAAAGAAGACCGGGAGGAAGATATTTCCTTAATACGTTTTTTTTTTTTTTAAATAGTTCTATAGCCCAACTATTCCCAGGTAACTCTTCATCCTCTTTGCCTGAAGATGTATTAACAAAAGACGGAGCAGAGCAGCTCGGCGTTAGAGGAGTTCCAATCAGACAAGATGATTGTCTTCCCCGCTCCAATGCAAAGCCAGGCGGGCACTGCTGCTGCCCAGGGCAAAGAAGTCTTTGCCGCTTTACTTCCAGCCAAGGTTCCCGCGGGAGGTCGCGGCTGCCTTGCTTGCTCCTCCTTCTCCTCCACCTACACCCCCTCAGGCTTCTATTGGTAAAGCGGACCCCACTGCCGTTTCAGGGGATCCCACCCTCGTCTGAGCGGCGCTGTCATTTGGAACCACATCTGAACGAGCGCCAAACCCTGGGATTATATAAAGGCGGCCGGCAGGCACTGGGCGGCACTTGGAGAACAAGTGGCCGCCGAAGCAGAGAAGCACCCACATTCCAAGAGGTCTTCGCGATTGCTCTGGCCATGCTTGCTGCAGCTCTGCACCTCCGGAGTTTTCTGCTGGCCTGCGCGCTCCTAAAGAGTTGCGTGGCATTCAAAAACGATGCAACTGAGGTCCTTTATACCCACGTTGTCAAGACTGTCTCGGCCGGCAGCCACAACAACACCATGAATCAAGCGAGGCACGGAGGCAGGCACGCAGGATTCGATCGGAGCAGTAAGTATTGTGTGTGCGTGTGCGTATTCAGGTATAGCATCTCTTCTTTTTAAAAGCAGGGATGTTCCAGACCGATGTGCTCGCTAAGATCCTTCAGTGAAGAATATTAAGCACGACCTTTTCTGGTTTCTCCAGTAAGGTTTAGAGATAGGTAAAAGTGTTTACCTTTGATTCATTCCTCCCCACCCAAATCCGAATTCGTGCCACACTGAAAAATGAGTAGCTTTATTCAAGGTTAACTCTGCCTTTTCCATTAGTGGCACCTTGAGGTTACTTACAGCAGTATCTTTAGTTTAGAAATAGAAGCACTGGGCGCTTTTTGAGACAAGTATTTGTCTCTAGCTACTTCATAAAGCTAACATTTACCTTTAGCTACAGGCTTTGGTTTTGTTCCATTGGCCCCCTTTTATTGTTATTTTTTTAATCCTGGTTTAACATTGGCATCAATGAGACTTCTATATGAGTGCTTGCCAATCTAAGTGACTTTTAAGGTGTTTGACTTCAACTTCCAGAATCCCCCCAGCCCACTTAAACTTGCCAAAGTTGAGAAACACTGATCTAGATGTGTAAGTGTGCAAACATCTTGGCTCCAACCTGCCTTTAATAATGTATGTATGTATGTATGTAAAGCTTTTATATAGCCATCCATTGTCAACCAACTTTGGGCAGCTAAAAGTATTTTCTTCCCACCTGTCAAGGCCCAGCATGTTTGCTTGGTTCTTGCTCTGAGAGAGAAGTATAACAACCAGAAATTCTTTTGTCTGTCTTGAGCCTCATCCTAGTTCTAAAATATATAAAAGGAACATGCTATGAACAACTTGATCTTTAAAAATGAAATTGTTTCATTTTTCAGTGACAGAAAGGCTTAACTACTTTTTCTAGGAAAGATGACTGGAAGATACAGGAACTATCATGTCAATGCAAGATTACTGAAATAACTCAGTAGTTATTCACTGTCAGTAAACTGTCCCAGAAATGATAAAAAAAAATACTAGGAAAGCTTATCATGCAGGCAGACATTCAAAAGAGCATAGTAGTGGAGCAGAATTCCTCAGGAAGGAGTCACTGCAGAAGTCCTCTGAAAACATCAAGTTGACATCTTCTTGAAAACTACTTACTGCATTTGATTCCCCATTTTGTCCAGTAATGGTCCATCCCTGTCTGGCTCAAGAGAAAAATGTTAAACCCAGTCAAGTCATGTTGGCACTTTATGTAAATCCAGTAGATACCTAAGTTTTATTTCAGTAGGTTTTACACAGAACTTCCATACTGAACGTATCTCAAAATACAGATGCTGATTATCAAGAATTCACATTTATAGAATCTAATTAAAGAATCGATTTCAACAAGTCCTAAAAATAAATTTTGCATTTTTGATTTGGTTATTGTTTTTCTCACATATAAACATAGTGTCCTGAAGGCTAGTGACTTCTTAAGTGTGATACATATTAACATTAACATCCCAGAATGTTAGCAGATCCAGGAATTTATGCAGTTCAGTATATCAGGAAAGTTCATATCATAAGATCACAAGATTACAAAACATAGTTTCCATGATAACATTTACTTTAAGAATATGGAAGACTGAAAGATATGTGATGAAATTCATGGTGTGCGTTCCTTTCAAAGGGATAATTATGAAAATAAGGACCGGGCTTGTTTCTATGAGGATATATTCAGAGCAAAGCAGGCAGAAACATGTCTGCAGTTGCTGCTATTTCAGCACCTTGGTACAATGTCAGTTGCCTTTAAAAAATGAAATAACATTGCCTCAGGTTGTGCAGGGGTACTCAATTCTTGAGAGAAACACTTGCAAGCATTGGTGTAATTCTATAACACTGTGCTCTAAAGAAAGCTCTATATATTAATTAAAAACATGTACGAAGAATATTGAATTATAAGAATTGTTCTCAAAAATAGCATCAGGATTATAGATGATATGCAAGCTTTTAATTATTATGATCAGGTTAGTCTGAATATAATGTATTAAACTAAACCGACATTCAGGATAAGCTCATAGAAATATTCTTTTTGGGGGAAAAATCCAGCTTGAACTGAAATCTAGGCCTATTTTCTATAAAAAGCAGGCAGATGAAAGGGAATCTTACAACATTATTTCTGATAGCATCAGTAGCTAAGGCGGTAGTAACAGCAGCCTCCTTAGCTGGAGAGAAAACTACATATATTTATATAGTGTTTCTTCCAGTCTCAGAAATTCAGATTAGGACTGGAGTGCAAGCAGAACTCCAATTTTCCAAACCTGAGTTTAATTGGGTTATTAAAATATACCTTACCCTAGCATGCTCAGCAATGATAAGACGGGGTTCAAATTTCAAGTATTTGATAAATGCATACCCAGAAAACACCAAAATGTAATAGACATATATCACATATAAGGAAAAAAATGATTATGCACATCCATCCATGACATTGAGAAATACCTACTGATTGTAATGAAATTAGCAACTTTATCCACCTTGCCATTCTTTCCAAAATATATATAGTGTAATATGAGATGGATGATTTATGTTCTGCACTGTTTGAATTCCTTTCTTTAGAAAAATGATGCTGAAGGTACAACATAGCTGTCCAATATGTATGCAATATGATATGTGATGTGAAAAATCATAGATTATGCTCTAAATTCTTTTGTAACTGAAGTATCTTGCAATAAGAATGATTAAGAAGAAAACAGCATATAAACATTGGAAGTGGGATTGATATGACCTTCTGAGATCTACACAGTAATCTAGGGTGGAGCAAATATGGTGTCATTCATATGGTGATGCCATATGAATGACGTTCAATAAACATTGATGCTATGTTTGTTGCTATCTCTGATACAAAACTTTAAATAAAGGTTTGTTTTGTATTTGACAGGTCGAGTTCAGGTTGGCTGTCGGGAACTGAGATCCACAAAATATATTTCAGATGGTCAATGTACTAGCATAAACCCTTTGAAAGAGTTAGTATGTGCTGGGGAATGCCTTCCTTTGCCAGTGCTACCTAACTGGATTGGGGGAGGTTATGGATCCAAGTACTGGAGCAGAAGAAGCTCACAGGAATGGAGATGTGTGAATGACAAAACTCGCACACAGAGGATTCAACTGCAGTGTCAAGATGGAAGCACAAGAACCTACAAAGTAACTGTGGTTACAGCTTGTAAGTGTAAACGATACACAAGACAACACAATGAATCAAGTCATAACTTTGAAGGAGCAACTCAAGCCAAGCCAAACCAACATCATAGAGAAAGAAAAAAGAACAGTAAAACCACAAAGCAGTCTCCAAGTTAAGAACTTAATGTATGTGGAGTGTGTGTGTATGTGTGTATATATG
>JAEANM010007571.1:0-17627 GCA_017656035.1 Myanophis thanlyinensis | reverse complement strand
TCTGGGCGCAGGAAACCACAGCCACTCAGTCTTGGCCGGGTTGAGCTGAAGCCTGTTAAGACCCATCCAACTCCGCATGGCCTCCAGGCAACGGCTCATCACTTCCTAGAATTGAGAGACTGTGAGTGCCCCATGGTCAATATCTGTCTAGTTCTAGGTGAGACTAGAACTCATAATCTCTCAGTTTTGAGTCTGATACCTTAACTACTGTATCAAAGTGGCTTTATTTTGTAACACAATTTACGTAATGCAATTTTATTACAGCAAGTGAATATTTAGAGCAGGGTTAGACTTAGGATCCCAATCTCCGTTTTTGGCTGGGACGTCTTCCTGCAGTTCTCTGCCAGTGAAAACTGAGCTCGGGAGGGCCTCACACAGCCCCCCTGAGCTCTGTTCCCACTGCAAACGCACGGTCAGTCTTTCGCTGCTCCATGGGCCAAATCCAGCCTGCGGGCCTTGAGTTTGACGCCTCTAATTTAGTGGGGACTAATTTTAAAAAATTCAAGTCCTATAATCTGATAAATCATTGTGTCATGTTGACTCTGATTTGATAACAAATGTTTCATATTTATGTTTAGTAGTATCTCTTGAAAGGAGATACTGGAAAATACTGAGAGAATAATTTTTGTACATCGAACACTGAAATTTAACAAATGAAAACAGTTATTAAAAGTAGGATTCTGGAATACATAAGGATGCATTCTGCACAGTATTACTCCTTTTTGATATTCAAAGCTTAGAGGGTTTCAGAGGAAATGATACATAGGACGTTTCATGAAGATACATAAAAATAAAGCAGTATTGATTCATTTATTAGAGCCTTGCATTTCAGTGATTGTGGGTGTCTGAAATGAGAAGAAATCCTGATTGGAAGAAAATTAATTGAGGGAAGATACTTCTCATTTGAGTCATAGCATCCAAGAATTATTTCTTCTAAGCCTGTAAAAATGATATAGAATGTAGTGCTGTCTTTCAGATAGATCTTGGTAACATTTAGTTAAATAACGTTTAAATATGTTTAACCACTGGTGGACCACTGGTTAAAGTGCAGTATTTCAGGCAAACTCTGCCCACAGTCTGGAGTTTGATCTTGACAGGGCTCAAGGTTGACTTAGCTTCCATCCTTCTAAGGTTGGTAAAATGAGGACCCAGATTGTTGGGGGCAGTATACAAATAATGCTTACATTGTAAACCACCCAGAGAGTACTATAAAGCGCTATGGGGCAGTATAAATGCTGTTGGTAAATAAAATAAACCACCAGTAACATCAGTGCTAGTAGGAAGTGGGGTTTGCTCTCATTTTATATACTAGTGACTTGCCCTTTCAGCATTGGTGGGAGTGGTTTCAGTGGTTCTTTGATTAGGCTGTTGTTTACTGTTAGCTTGTTTTTCTATGTAGTTCCTTGATGGAGGTATTGTTTAGTTCTTGATTGTTGGTCTAGTGTTACTTTTATTGTCAATTTCTGCTTATCTGGGTGTTGATTGCTGGTGAGATTTTAGATCTTTTTGTTTCCTTTTTGGCTTTTTGATTGCCGCTTTTGAATGATATGTAGATTTGTTTATTTCTATATGCCTGTTGATAACTGATTTGTCTAAATGCCAGGCTCCTAGGAATTTTCTGATGTTTTTGGATTTGACTTGGTCTAGGGTATTCATGCCAACTAGCAATCAGAAGACATGGCAAAAAGTCCTTAATTTCAAAACACATGGACAAACTTAACCATAATTTCAGTCAGAAAATTATGAGCACCCAAGGTAATATTACAGAAGCTGAGAAAACTATCATCCACAAAGCTAGGAGACAGGTCCCTTCACCTATTGGGGGCCTTAGACCTGACCCCAAAGCCAGGTCTTCAAGACCTTATGAAAGGACAGGACAATCAGGACCAATGCAATCTCCAGATGGAAAATGTTCCAAATTGTGGGCACCATGGCAGAAAAGTCTTCTGTGCCTTGCCAAGCCTGCATTCCTTAGCTGACAAGAACTCAAGGCATGCCCAGCCTGCCATACTGGATGTTGGTCTGTGGTTAACCTAGGTCTGTGGTGAGACCTAGGTTAAAGTCCCTTAGAAATCCATAATGCTAGGAAAGGTGGAAGGAAAGAGAAGGATGATCAGCAGCAAGGTGGATGGGCTTGTTTACTATGACAATGAGCGTACTATTAGAAAATCTGAAGGGCCAGACTGTGGACAAAGACCTATGTGATTACTAAGACTTAACTCAATCTGATGGCACACAGTCAGCCATGGAAGCACATTAGGCGTGAGAGATGGTGGGGAGCAGGGACAAGAGAACAAGTTCGGTAGCTTTTTAAAGAGGCAGTATAGTTGAGAGGTGGGCTGTGAGGAGGAAACATTTCAATGAGACTCAGCTTTAATTTGCTTGCTCTAGGATAGCCTGGGAAAGTTTTCAATATGGTGATTTCCCCCTTTAAATAGCATTAAATATGCCGTTCTGAATCCAATGTGGCTCTTTTTTCTTGAATTTATCGAGTATATGGGGCTTGCACAAAGTGAGTTTTCAGAGTCACTTATTTTTAACCCAACCTTATTCTGAACTGTAGAGAAAAAATTAGGAAAGGAGTACTGTGTACATTGCCTTGATCCCATGGGAGAAAGTTAAGATATAATTCTAGCATACATAAAAACAAATAAGTATAATTGTTCAAATAGCTGTTTGCTGCAGGACTGTATACTCTGTGTGAGAGGGGGGAAAGAGAGAGGGAGAGGCAGGCAGGCAGACAGACTTTGGCATAGTTACAGGTGAGATAGAAAAAGTTTTGTGTATTTTAATCTTGGCTTTGTATAAATTCAAAAAATGAAGATGTATTAGCTTTTTTAAAACCAAGGTGTTGTGGTATGAAAATTTAGTACAAACAATATTGAGTGTTCCAGTGCAGATCTGTGGCCTTAAGACAATAATTACCTGTTAAAATATTTGGAAGAGCGTTCTGTAAAACAAATATTAATTTCTCTGGATATTAAATAACAATTCAATTGCAATAATAAACTTTAGAAATTTGCAAGTGCCTAGTGAAAATAGAGTAATGCTAACATAAACTTGGTGTTTTAAATTATTGTCAATTATTGTAAATTCTCCTAAGTGCATCAGATGCAGTGGTACTTTTATAGTGGGACACTGATAGATATGATGCTCTTTTCTAAAACTGAAGTAGATGGCTTTATTATATTTTTAACAGACTGAAATTAAGATATACGGAAGCGTTTGGCTTAAAAGGGTATACATTTGTCAATAAAAATTAAGCTTTCACTACAACTTGAGAGTGGATAGTTGTAGATCTTATTAGCTTGCTAAATTAAAAACCAGCAATTTGTTTTGATTCCTTTGAAAATATATGATTGAAGTTGTAAGTTTTTGAAACTAGAAGTAAGACTACTGTATTGAGGTATAGATCTAAGTTGGAAGTACAAGAGAGCTATATGCCATTGCATTATTTAAATTTAGCTAATGTTGAATTGTTTCTCATGTTTTTGTTAATTTTTTGTTTTCTTCGCATTAAAAATTACATTTGGGATTTAGAGATTTTTTCCACGATTTTTGGGAGGGTCATTAATTTGTGGGGCCTCAAATTGTAGACTTGTGCATAGTGCACAGTGCATAGTGGACCACTAGGTGAATCACAATTAAAAGACTATTTTTAAGCTAAGAAGCCTGTGATTTCCCTGATTCTTTTTTCAAATTTAACATATTAATCACTTTCTAATTCTCAAAAACATATTTTGAACAAATTGTTAGATCAGCAATTTTGTATTTGAATGTTTTTAGAACTATGAATAGATTCCATCTAGACCCATTTTGTTTTTAATTTGTCAGTAAATTCTAGAATTTATAACCATTATTTAACTCAAGCCCTCGTTCTTTGATGAAAAAAACTTATTATTTGTGTGACTAGAGATCTCTACTACATCTTCTGCAAAGAAGGGAAATGCAAATAATTACTTAATTTTTCTATAGTCTTGCATTTTTTTGTTCAACTGCCTACCTCCCACTGTTGATATATTTTAAGATTTATAAAGACTGAATTTCATATTATGAATTTCATATGAATTTCCTTCTTTCCGCTTTGCATCTTTTTTTTTCTTTTCTGAAACTTTGTGTTCTGCATTTAACACATTTAATGATCTGCATTTAATGCATTTTCACTGGAAAAAGATATTTCTGGAGGAGGACTAGATAATGCAAAATTTCATTTAAATTTGGGGGGAAATAGTAGGATTGTTCATGGTTACATAAAATCATTTGCAGTTGTGTAACAAATTAAACATGTTTTATAGGTGCAATGGATGAGCTTCATAGCCTGGATCCAAGAAGGCAAGAACTATTAGAGGCTAGATTTACTGGAGTTGTGAGTGGAAGTACAGGAAGTACAGGAAGCTGTAGCGTTGGAGCAAAGGTAAAAAGGAATGTGGACTACTGTATTCAAAATAAATTAAGAAGGTTAATATTTTCTTAAAATTAATATGGATTGTACAGTTGTGCATGTGATTGCAGCTAACACTGAGCTATGGTGGTGCAGTGGTTAGAATGCAGTATTGCAAGCTAATTCTACACACAGCCAGGAGTTTGATCCTGATGGAGCTCAAGGTTGACTCAACCTTCCATTCTTCCGAGGTGGGTAAAATGAGGACCAAGATTGTTGGGGGAAATATGCAGACTCTGTAACCCCCTTAGAGAGGGCTGTAAAGCACTCTGAAGCGGTATATAAGTCTAAGTGCTATTGCTATTATCAGATCTTATCATGTAGGTGGATTTAGGAACACTTTTGGTGTGCATCGAATGATGCAATGAACAATAACCCCTCACTTTAATGGGGGAGTGTAAGAAGATTGTGACCTTAGTATTACTTTTAATTTTTCAGCAGCTTTTAATACTACCGTATCATCCATGGCATTCCTGGATCAGCTGCCTGATGTTGATAACAGGAAGCACATTCAGACATTCATGCCCTCTACAGGAGCAAGTGTGTTATCCATTGATCTTCATTAGTTTCTGTAGGACAGTAGTAAAGTGAGAAGATAATGAAATCATATGAGCATCATAACACAAATATCACTCTTTCATACTTGCATCAGATAATGGGATACTGTACAAATATGTAAGAGTGAAGTTTTCTATCAAGATATTGCGTGTGTCCTCATTTTTGCACCATTTTAACATGTTGCAGACTTAATTGCTGACCAAACCATGGGTTGTTGAGGAGAGGGGATTCTCTTTTCTATTGCCCAACTTACTGGATTCCAGTGAGACTAAGCTTGCTTTTATTATGGAGTGTTTGTCACAAGAAACTTAAAATGTTTTTATTTACTTAGCCCTTAAATGATTGTATTCATTGACACAATTGTGTGCTGATTTTTAATTGTTGGTTTTAAACTGTTAGTTTTTTATTGTTAGTAACTAATATTTCATTATACCTATTATCATTATTGTACACGATTTTCTTCTTTAATTAAAAATAGTGTAAAATATAAATGTAACTAAATTTGACATAGAATCTTATTTCTCAAGTAATCCTCTGTAAACAGTTGCAATTGTTACTGCTTGTTCCCCAACTCTACATATGTGATGACCAGAATATGTGTGTATAATCAGTCATTTTTCAAACCATGAAATCTATTAGTAATGCATTATTTGGTTTATAATTAGCAATTTTACATAGTTGATGCTTTTATTTCTTTTATTTATTTTTAGGCCTCAACTAATAATGAGAGTTCTAACCACAGTTTTGGCAGCTTGGGATCTCTAAGTGACAAAGAATCTGAGGTATGAAGTAGTTAAAATATTTAAGTGAGAATTTCTAACCTGTTATTTATATTAGTGAGTTCAGTAAAAGATAGTCACATTTAGGAGGGTTTCCTAGCTAATTATAATTAGAATATTTGCATTAAAGATATGGAGAAAACTGGTGCACATCCTGTCAGAATTGATGCACTTACAGGAAGATTATTTCAAAATGATGTATTGTCTCATTGTAAATTAACTGATTATTTTTTTAAGCAAATGAAATTTTTGGATAAAATATGAGCCATTCAAATTTTCTTAATAGTTATGTAAAAAAGAATACATATACATATCATGAAGAGGAGAATAAGGTGAATAAGCCATATGTCTTTAGCTTGCTTTAACCTATTGGGTGAATAAAAGGATATGTTGTTTATATGATTATTGATTTATTCAGGGTACTATTATGGATACAATACAATCTGATCAAATATCTGAATTTTTTATTTTAAATTGATAATATTTTTATCCATAAGAATTGTAAATAAGAGAGGTCTGTCTTTTTGTATATCTCCATTTGTGTTGTGATAATTTGACACTGTTTCCAATCTATTAACTATAAGGAATTTTATTTTCATATTTCTAAAACTGACAGCAAGATATTATATTCTGTATCTTCACGATTTACAAATTACTAAAATGCTCTAATTAAGCAATCTGTTTAGTGAATGGTTTCAACTTATTTAGGTATTGACCATGTATGTTAGGGTCGTATGTTAAAATCAGGCTGCTCTCCTTGGTAGACTTTCTTCTTCCTGTTCCTTTACTCCAGATCTGTTCTAAAAGATTTCCAAATCCTGTAGGAATAGATGTTGATGTTATTTGTGAGGTTGTAGGGAAAAGAGACAACCAATCTCTCTTCTCTGTCCCACTTCAGCTGATAGAAAAAGTTCTATGATTTGAAGCATTGAGATTCAAACCACAGTAGTAATTTGAAAATGGCAAGAACATTAATTTTCTGATGACTTATGATTATGTTTAAACTGTCTGAAAATTAAATGTAGATAAGGACTACATTTGAAGAACAGTTCTATTTGCCTTGGGAGGGCTTTGATTTATTTTAAACAACTCCCTATGTTCTCAGTCAGCACTTGGGGATTTTCTAAAGATTATTTTTATCCTGCCTGTTAGACCTGTCCCAGCTTGGGGATTTAGGAAAAAAAGACCCTCGTCTCTATTCATAGCAAAAGGTATACTTTTATAAAAACCAAGTGGTTACAGCGTATGTAAAGCCAGAGCTGAGGATTTCCACATAAAGCTGATAGTTTCCCCCTTCTCTCAGACCACCTCCCATACTCCTAGTCACTGTGTTGATATCCAATGATGTTCAAACTGGTGGTTTTGGATAGCATATTAAAAATTTGGTGCCTCTTTGGTTTGCATTCCGATCACATTCCGTTCCCATGCATATGTCCTTGGATTGTTCAACTGTTGTCTTTGGTTGACACTTCTGGTTCCTATCATTCCCCTTCCCTATTTCCCCCCCCCTCCCAATACTTTATGGCAGGCTGCCATCAAAGCGAAGCTGGCTGATGGTAGATCTGACACTGCCTTTAATACTTTTATAAGTAATTTAAGCAGGCAAACGTACCTAAAAAAAATTCTTCTCCTATTTTCACTCTGTGAGGTGAGTTGGGCTGAAAGAGAGTGGCTGAACAAAAGTCACCCAGCAGGCTTTCATGCCTAAAGTGGGACTACAACTCAGTGTTTTCTGGCAGTTCGGCCATGAATACTTGTTGACCTCTGAAATGTGGAGACAATTCCCCCACTTGTCCAGGATAAGAGTTGAGTCCAGGTCAGGTATACCAGAACCAGGAAAACTGTACCAGAAGACTAGAACTACTTTTACTGTGATTGGCTGTTATAATAGTATCGTGCAAATCTGATTATGGTATACCTTTCTTATACTCCAGTGAATTAGGGAGATGCTTGCCTGAGTTGCTTCTGAATGTTATTTCTTTACTCTGGATTTAAGAAATAGTTTAATCATTTTGCCTCAGTAATTGTTCTTGTTTAGGTCTGTCAAGATCATCTTACTTAATACTCTACAAGCATGACAGTCCTATGTTGCTTTAATGGTCTTAATTCTGTGGGATTCTTGATTTATATTTCTGTGTTGCTGTTGTTAGCCACTATATTGAATAAAACGGGCAGCTATATAAATCTTTTAAATAAATAAAATCTGACACCACTTCACATACCACCTCCAGTTGTTCCCTCTCCTTGACTGCTGATCGGGTGATTCCATTATGAATTATGAATTTAGTGACCAGTGGGATGGAAACCTGCCACCTGGTTCTGTCAGGCAATGAAAATTGAGGGAATGATTGTATTTGGGACATGATTAATGACTTCTTAAGAGAAGCGGTGTATATTCCTTCAGGAGGAGACCATCTAAAGATCTGACTGGTCTGGGCAATATATGCAATGTTTTGAATGCCTTTTTAGGGAAGATTTTGCAAAAGGTAGTTGGAATGCAGATGCAGGAGTGCTGGATAAGAAGGGTTACCTTCATCTGCTGCTTTCGGATATCAGACCTGAATGTGGGATGGAAGAAACTTTGCTCCCTTTTGTTGATGCTCTCTGTCAAGACCTAAATAAAGGAAGTACAGCTATTTTGGTATTAGATTTCTCATTGACATTCAGTATCATCAATAATAGTATTCTTTTGGATCAGCTGCAAGAGCTGAGATTGGCATAATTTTATAGTGATTACACTCTTACCTGAGAAGACAGTTTAGACAGTGGTAATGATGGATGAATGAACAAGACCTTGGCTGCTCCTATATGAGCTGCTATATAGTTTCATTTTTTGATTCTTCATGTTTTTAAGAGCTATGTTGAAATGATGAGATAGGTCATCCATCAGTTTAGGATGAGATATTATTAGTCTACTGATGGTATCCTGTATTATATCTCTATTTTAGGCCAAGCAGGAGATACAGTAGATATCTTGATTTTATTATCTAGAAACTGTCAGATATGAAGCTGTAACTAACTCCCAAAAAGTTGAAGTTGCTGTTGATTAGTAAGTTTGCTTGTATGTGGCTCTAAAAGAGTTGTATCTTACTTCTCAAAGGGACAGGTGCATAACTTGAGGGTTCTCATAGATTCATGGCTCCTGTTAGAGCACCAGGTAGAGGCTGTGGCTATGGAACACTTTGTTTAATTCCAGCTGATCTGCCTATTGTAGCAATAGCAATAGCACTTGGACATATATACCGCTTTATAGTGCTTTCCAGCTGTCTCTAAGTGGTTTACAGAGTCAGTATCTTGCCCCCAACAATCTGGATCCTCATTTTACCCACCTTGGAAGGATAGAAGGCTGAGTCAACCTTGAGCCTGGTGGATTTGAACCGGCAGTCAGCAGAAGTACTGCACTACTGCCCATTTTATGTCCACTTTTAGAGCTGGGATTCTTAGGGACAGTTATTCATGCCTTCATTACCTTGTGGTTTGATATCTGTGGTGTAGTCAACTTAGGGGTTTCCTTGAAGACTATCCAGAAACTGTAGTTGGTAGCAAAATGCAGCAGTCTATATGCTGGTAAGAGTCACTAATGCAGTTGATACCTCTACTCTGGTACTGCATACTTTGCCATATGGTATGTTTCCACTTTTTCTTTCCTTGGTCAAATTAATGTATAATTTCCACATAAATCTATATAAAGGTATATAAATGTGATTAAATAAATAAAATAAATAAATAAAACAATTTTCATGAACAAACAGAAAGGACTTTAAATGAACTCTGTGGAAAGGTCCCTAATGGGGTCTTTTTTTGGTTTATAATAGAATACATATATTTGTTTAGAGGTCAATATTTAAGGATCTTTTTGGTATTTCTATACAAGCATTTTATTGTGATGTGAGTTACAGAAGTAAATTGTGCTTTTTTGCTTCTTTTTGGTAGAGATATACAGTATGTAGCTTAATTACTAACTCTGCTTATTGGTTGAAAAAACATGTTTGTTTGTTTTTTGCAAGACTCCTGAGAAAAAACAATTGGAATCTTCGAGAGGTAGAAAAAGGAAAGCAGAAAACCAGAGTGAAAGTAGTCAAGGTAAGATATATTACTTTGGAATAAATTTGATAGTATGAATGGAAGTTGTCAGCTGATCAAAATGCCATATTCAGTAAAGGTTCAGCTTTATAATAATAATAATAATCTTTATTATACTTAAATCAGTAGTGAGAATAAATCTGGGAAAACTAGATTATTTCTTTCACTTCCCTTTCTCAAATAGATATCTTTAGGCAAATTTATTTAAATACTTAAAAGAATATGCTGTAAGGAATCTTTTAGGAAATATAAGCTACATTGTTGATGTTTTATTTTTATTTTTCCCACCATCTTTTCTTAATCTTGACTTTGTTTCAGGGAAAAACATTGGGGGACGTGGGCACAAAATTAGTGACTATTTTGAGGTAAGTTTAATTTTAATATAAATTATTTTGATATGATTTTTTATTTTGATTCTGATTAAAAAGTATTCATACATTAAAGTGTACTTCATTTGATAGGAAATTGCCTGGTATCTATTTTTAAAAAGTAGTTTAAAAATGGAGCTCATAATATGGTTTCATAGCATACATAAATATTCATGTGCAGTAAATGCCTAGAATACAAAGTTATACGTATTATTTTAAGTACTATCAATCCAAACCATTGCCTACTGGCTCTAAATTCTTTTATTACTGACATATATTGTGCCATATCAGAGAATAGTAAGCACAGTAGGTAGTCCTCGACTTACAACCACAATTGAGCCCAACATTTCCATTGCTAAGCAATACAGTTGTTGTTTTGCTTCACTTTACTACCTTTCTTGTCGCAGTAGTTAAGGGAATCGGTACAGTGGACCAGCGGTGGAGGAGGAAAAAGGGATGGTTTTGTGCATGCGCACCACTTTCAGAAATGCAACTTTGCGTGCACATCCTCATCACTTCCGTGGCCTAGTTCCAAATGGGCCACAGTCCAACATCAGGCTTTGGACCGGGGATTTGAGACCCTTGCTCTAGAACTGTCTCCTCCACTAACATACAATTGATCCCAACTCTTTTGGCCATTGGAATACCTTTTTAGCCCAGCCTTGTATGTTGGAGTCAAAATGGTTGAATTTCCCATCATAAGGCAATAATTTTAAGTTGCTGATTGCCAAGTAAGGGCTATTTATTGTTTTATGTTGTCTATCTTTTTTGTGTGTGTATATGTGTGTTTATTGAAGCTACCTAGAGTCACAGTCTTTGAATTTAAATAACAATGTATATATCCTCCCCGCCCCCATTCTTTTCCAGTATATCCGCTTGGTACATTTTAATGACTTTTCCCTAATTAAGCATGTAATTGATTGCACTCCATTATTGTTTATAATAGCAGTGGAGCCCTTAGTGCAAATTGTTTTGGGTTCTTTCAATTAGCTTATTTTCATTCACAATCCAAAATTGTGAAATTATTTTCTGGCTTTCAAACAGGCAAGTTATAAAACGAGGCTTTCTTACAACGTAATGCTAAAACAGATGAGAATGCATTGGATAGCCTGAACTTCAAATTGCATAAGCTGCATAGTTGAGAGGTATTTTAGGAATTGTAGCCAATTTTGAACCTGTCTTGTAGTTTGTTTTGGTCTGAATAGCAAATATCAAAAGGAGGATTAAAAGTTTGGCGTTTTATGTTGATTATATTAAAAAGACTGTCAATTACTTCCACTTCTACCTTTTAAGTCAATCATGGCAGCTTGAAAAAGATAACAAACTTGCTTATCTGTCTTTTCATCACATATATTAACTATAGACAATCTTTTCTGCATAAAAATATCTGGAAAATGGATAGTACAAAAGATGATAGGACTGGAATGAGAAAGATGTATTTCAGAAGTCTTCCTTTGTCCCTTGGAACAGATAAAGCATTTCAGATTTCATATCATTACTGTTGCTACAATAATCATCTACTTTTAAATCAGTATAATAATAAGCCAATAGTAGAATTTTCTGACAAATATGTGGTAGATCAGATCAGTTTGTTTGCTGTTTACATGACTTGGGCCCTGCAGAGAGCAAGAAACACATGACAGGCAAACCGTAGAGACTTTTTGTAGTTTTAGTTTTGCTTTTCTTGTTCAGTCATCCCAGCACGCAAACATTAATCAAGGATTCTATCAATCTTAATGACCCTAAATAATGAGTTTTTTTAAAACTTGGCTTAGATGTTATGCTAGAATAACACTTCAAGAGTTTGTGTATTGTTCCTGGGGATTGTTGATGCCTTCCCTTTCATTATATACTCTCAGTTTTCTTTCCCCAAAGTTGGTATTTTCTTATATCTCTTTATCCTGTTTAAAACTAGGATAGCAATTTGGTGATCAAGTTGTATTATTTTTTTTCTCACCTGAAAAGTTATGGCTCCTGGTGATAAAAATACAGCTTCTCTTTGATTTAATTATGGCATACTGTTTTCCAAACAGACAGAACTTACTTTTCATTTAACCATCTCTCTTACCCAAGGCTTTGAATGATTACAGCTGAGAAAAAAACCCTGAAGTTGTATTAGGCATTCAACCTATGGATGTTTGGTGGAGAAGCTGGCTAAATTAGCATAACTGTCTGTGAAATTAATCAGAAATCCCCAGCTTTACCAAGACTAATATACAAATGGTTTGACAGAAAGTATTAGCATAGCTAAATGTTCCTGTTAACTTCCTGTTCCCACAGTGTGTATTAAAAATGTATAGCTTATTTTTCCATTTAGTCATTGATAGGTAATAGTGTTGGGCTGAATCCAATAGTATAACCAGACTTCCCTTTGCACTATGTGGTTTTCCTTTAATCTTTCTCCCTGTTCCCTTTCCTTTGTATATGCCTTGAAACCAGCTCTGTAAGGTTTTCTAACATTTTACTTGAGATTGGGGGATGCACATGGAATATATTCCTAGTGATAGAAGCTAGTCTTTTTGTAGAATGATATTATTAATAATTAAAGTTCAGCTTTGTTTTAATTGTGCTTATTTCATATCCAGATGGTACTTGATATCAAAAATTGTAGTTAAAGAAAATTTAAATGGGACATCTGATATTAATTTTAATAAGCCTTTCTTGAGCTATATAGCAAGCTTCAGAAAGGCAAATTTGTATTCAGTTCTTTAACCATACGGTTTTGATTTTGTGTTATTGATGCCCTTTCAACATACATGAATTGAAGACATTGAACTAAAAGGGTGTTCATTTGATGATTCACATGTGCTAGCAGTGATAAAGTTGAGCCCATGGAAAGTTTGAGAAGCCACTCTTGAGTTTTAAAGTACACATGTGATCTAAAGTACAATTTTTTAACAGGAATATTTACGAAAAACCTACCAATACAGAATTGCAGAGAATTTGGATAAAACTGTTCTACTTCGGCCTATGGCAATTTCTTCAATTTTAGTTCTATGTTTATAAACTTGAGGCAATTGTTTCAGCTTATTTATGGAGTTATGATGGCTTTGTACTATTTAATAATAGTACCTGACTTACCAAAAGAGTGAGGCAAGGAATGTTGCAGGTCCCCCCTCCTAAGGTGATGCATCTGGTGGGACCTAGAAGAAGGGCCTTCTGTGTGGTGACTCCCTCTCTTTGGAACATTATTCTTTCAGAGATTAGATTGACCTCCACTTTGACGCTCTTTTGCAAAGCCCTGAAGACCTGGTTTTGTCAATGGGTCTGGGGGTAGAGTGAGATGGAGCCCATCAAGTGGCTTGTCTGACTTTTGTTGCTGGGGGAGGGATGAGGGGGAGTTAATTATCTTTTTTATTGTTTGTAGATTGGGTTTTTATTTTTGTAAGCCACCCAGAGTCACTGAGAGTGAATAGGGGGCCATACAGGTTTTAATTAACAAACAAACAAACAAACAAACAAATGTTACATAATGCAAGAAGTGGAACTGATAGTATTCCAGAGGACCTTGAAGATTTGGTTTGAACCCCATGCCCATGTCTGAGAAGTGTTTGGATATATACTTATATGTCACTATATAATTACTTCTTGTTTATCTTGCTTCTGGTTATCTATATTGTACTTTATAATATCTGTTATATTGTGAAATGCCCAGTGTCATTCTGGAGTGAGACAGCACCTAAATCAAACAAACAGTGCAAAAACCTTATAAGGTGGGTTATTTACATCTCTTGAGAAGAATACTTTTTTTCTTTGAAACAATTTCTTTTAATACTTTCATTATGTATAATTTGGCAATTTACAGTAGTAGCAGTCAGAATTAAGCACAAGTGAAGTTTAAAAAAATAAAACCGTTGTACAAAGCTGTCAGATCACGTCATTTTTGTTAGTGTTACTTTTTGCTGAATTTAACATCAATAATCAAATCATATTCAGAATAAAGCTAGCAATACATGGAAAGCAACAATTTTGTCTTAAATGGTGAATTATAATGGAGAAAGAAGAGTTGATTGTTTGCCATCAACTGATGCTTAAATAAATATGCATCTCTTTTTTTTTTTTCCTTAGTATCAAGGTGGAAATGGGTCTAGTCCAGTAAGAGGGATGCCTCCTGCAATTCGTTCTCCTCAAAATTCACATTCCGCCCCTTCTTCTGTAAGTAATCTATAGCTATCATCGTGGTCAGCATCCAGTACAGAATGTCTCACGCACCTTAAAACTAGCATTACAGAAGCTGTTTTTACATGATGATGTTTGAGCAAAAATGTGTATCCTGTTGTTTTATGTCTTTATTGACCAGTTACTTGGCAGTAAATCTGTACAAGAATAGAATTGTTTTCCTTTGTTTATGATGTCTGGTCTGAAGTTAGCAGGAGGTACCTGTAAGTCAACGCTTATAAGAAATGCCAAAAACCATATTATGAAGTGTCATTGCAAGGAAATGTAAAGAGAGAAGCCTGAAAGTAAACTAATATGGTAGATGTTGTTCCATAGCATAAATAAATTTAAAGTCCTGAATGTTTAAATGTGGTCCATTGAGTCCTACTGCTACTTCACAATATCATAATACTGGAAGATGAAAGCATTTTTTTTACCGAAGAGTTTTGTGGTTGCTTTTGCTTCATCAACTGGGGCAAAACATTGATAAACTATTTAAAAAAAAAAAAAAAAAACTGAAAATTCTCAGGGAGAGAAGCTGCAATATCCAAGGGAGGTAAACAGTCTTTGCAATTATATCACTCATATATAAGAGAAAGTATCCATTTTTTAAAAAAAAATGTAATTGCCAGTTTTACTTGGGAAAAAAAAAATTCACTGAGAAGAAAACCCATCTCATTTTTTTTTCTTGTCCTGGTTATTTTATTCAGCACTGACAAAAGATTTCCTCTTTCACTATTATCATAAAAGAAAACTTATCTTTCACTATATATTTTACCAATTCCTTAGAGCATTCAGACTCACCCAGAAGCCTGAAATTAGACAAGCTAATTTAATGAATAGCAGAGATTTTAAAACTTAGAAATATTTAGAACAATTTTAGAAATTGTTACCATCTATATCTATATCCATGCATAGTGCATCCTTTCTAGCCAACAATCTAGCAAAGTGACAAGTACTTATTCTTTGGTGAATTATCTGGATATCCTTATCTGTCCCTTTGGTTGGGGTTATATAAAGCTTCAGATAGCTAAAAATAGACAAATCAACTTAGTTCATCAATAACAATAATAGTGTTTCCTGATTATTGTGTGGTACATACCTTTCATCCCACATCCATTTTAGTTACTTGAAATTGATGCATTGCTTACTGAAATTTAACACAATTTCTACTTGCTGTACT
Organism: Myanophis thanlyinensis; assembly: GCA_017656035.1. Taxonomy (NCBI): domain Eukaryota; kingdom Metazoa; phylum Chordata; class Lepidosauria; order Squamata; family Homalopsidae; genus Myanophis; species Myanophis thanlyinensis. Next base: position 2,057 of record JAEANM010007571.1, on the reverse strand, counting down.
GGACAATAGTTGTTACTGGAAGAATTTGAAACTAGCAAATGCTCTCAGTGTTTTTCCATTGTGTCTCTTTATAATAGGGGAAATGTAAGTCAACCAACTATTGTACAAAAAACATAGTGGGGAAAATCTGTCCCACAGTGTTTGGAACTTTCATGGCATGGTTATTGTATTTATATAGTGATCTGTAAAGTGTATCTTTCTTCGGGAGTGATTATATTCACTGCAAGAAAAATCAAGTAACTTTCTTTGACCCTCTGTGGTGTTTCTAAGATGCTTTCTTTTTATTGATAAAAAAACACTTGACATACTTTGCAATAATATCTCATGATTCTTGTGCATCACCTTTAGATTTAGAGAATGAAAAATAAAATTCTTGTCTGCTGTGGAATTGTCACCCATTGACCTATTGAAAGCCGTAATGCAGATATTTATAAAGATTTCTTCCAGTGTTCTGATGAATGATAAATACTATTTGTATATCTAGGTTCGGCAAAACAGCCCCTCTCCTACAGCGTTGTCTTTTGGGGACCACCCTGTTACGCAGCCCAAACAGTTATCATTTAAAATCACTCAGGTGCGTATCTTGAATGCTCGGTATCTATTTAATGCTAAGTAAATGAAACAAGGCATTCTGTTTCATTAATCTTTTTTCTCCATCTCTATCTCCATATTTCTGAAAGTGCCTTTGCAATGAATCTGTAGGTATCCATAATTAAAGTGAAGCATACGGTACAGTGAAATGCTGGCGATACCTAGAAACAAAGCAATGTCTCTGTGTTTTCAACCCTCTTCACTGTAATATCAAATGATCTGCTAGGAGATATTTACTTTAAAAATATTGAAAATATTTCAAAACATTTGCTTTGGGATTTAAGTTTCCACGACTCATAGTTAAAACTGGAAACATCAGGTGACGAATGAAATAGAAGAAAGGGAGGAAAATATAGCTGGTCATTACTGTTAGGATGATCTATTCAAAATAACAAAAACAAGGAACGATTTCATCGAAGATGAGTTAGAGCCACTGTTAAGGCCTACCTGGTGGTAAAGGTGGTGAAGTGTCAGAACTTCTCTGCCCTTAACAGCATCCACAGATTGCTGCCCCTCAACCCTCTTTCAAGTGACACAAACACCCTTGGGTAAAAAGGAGAACCTCTCACAAGGGGTTTCCCCAGCATTTCACTGCATGGGGGAACTTCCACAGCATCTGTCGGATAAAGACACTTGGCTTTGGTCACAATTGGATGCTGGCCTTATTACAGGTCCAGAGGAGATTCCTAGGGGTGCAATCTTGCCCAGTTATCTGGGAATGATTTGAACCTGAGGACGTGGACAGTGTCCTCAGGACTTTGAGCTCAGCCACCTGCTCTTTAGCTCTATATCCCTCCTGGCTTGTTAAAGCGGCCCGGGGGATGTTGTGTGAGTGGATTCTGGGAGTGATTATTTCTTCTTTAAGGAAGAGGATTGTTACTTTACCCTTTCAATAGTCTTAGTTTCTCTCCCCTCCCCCCAGAAGCCATAGCTAGATCCCACCATATTAGAGAGTTTTGTCCAGGATCTCATCTCCCTTTTGTGTGGAGATGGTAAAGAAGGTGGTTGTACAGCTTCAGAGGACCTTGGAGGAAACAGAGTATCTGAATCATTTCAGTCAGGATTCATACCAGGGTATAGGATGAAAATGACATTGGCCATGCTTTTGGATAACCTCTAGCATGGGCAGGATGGAGATAATGCATCCATCTTTACTCTACTTGACCTCTTGGCAGCTTTTGATGCCATCAATCATGATATCCTGGCTTGGCTCAGCTGATTGGAATTGAGCGAGTCGTGTTGACTTGCCTCCTTCCTTCAGAGTCTGCACAGCATGCACAGCTCGGATTATAAGGCTGTTTCATTTTTGGTTAAGATTAGATGTGAAACACTATGTCAATGGATATTTTATCTTGGGTCCTCTTCATTAGTACATCTGAATTTTTTTTTTTCACAAATATATTTTATTCAGTTTTCTTATTACAAATAGATAATAATAATAATAAAAATCATCACTATACCATATA
>JAEANM010007570.1:0-17627 GCA_017656035.1 Myanophis thanlyinensis | reverse complement strand
ACACACACACACACACACACACACTATTCCACTGGTATGTACATATTGCATATTGCATTGTCACTGTGAGTCTGTTGTATTAAATGTAGTCATGCTGTTATGTAGCATTTAGAAGTCTGACGGCCCATGGGTAGAAGCTATTTTTCAGCCTATTTGTCCAGTTGGCTATGCTTCTGTATCTCTTGCCCAATGATAGGAGTATGAAGAAGTGCTGTCCAGGATGAGAGTTATCCCTGAGGATTTTTCTCACTCTGTTGAGACAGCAGGATCTGGCTATTTCCTTCAGTGGGGTTATGGGACAGCGCATGATTTTTTATGCTGTGCTCATCACCCTCTGTAGTGCCTTCTTGTCTGTGGTTGTTAGTCTGGAGTACCATACTGTGACACAATATGTTCCACACCTATGCAGAAGCTGTGCCTGCGAAGAAAATCAAAGTGTCTGAATGGAGATGGATGATGCTCACCTCCTGGAGGACATCAAAAGGGTCCTTTCTTCAAATCTTTGTTGAACAAACGTGTCTTTTTGCATTTCAACAGTGGTTCAGAAATGCAGCAGTACTGCTTTGTACGTGTTCTCCAGAATTCTGCACTGAACGTATTGTATAAGAGAAAAGGTTAGACCTCAACTGTTATCTGCCACCACTTATTCTTCATTTACCTTCAGGTGAGATGTTTCATCATACAAAAGAAGATGCCAAGATAGCTGAAAGAACTTCTCTGAAGGAATCATATTCAGTGAGTGGGTCACATAGGATGGGCCACAATTCCTGATCATTGTAGAAATAAAGACTAACAACTCCTTAAAACTCCTATTCTAAATTTGGACCAGTTTCAGATATAATTCCTCTCCCTTCAATTGGAAAAAAAGGCAGAAAAACCTCATTCTATCCAAGTGATGCAGAAATTAGCAGGTTTGGGTCTGGAGATGTTGTCCATCTCTAAAGATTGAGATGTCTCAAAAGTAAAGGGATAGGCAGAAAAAGAACTCAGTTCTTATGGAGGCATTTTTTTTTAAAGAAAGATTGATGTATTGGCTTTTATGATGTATTCCTCTCTTTTAAAAGAAACCCAGGAAGCAAATTCTCTTTCATCAGATTGAATGCGGAAGAGTTGGGGGGAAATGCAGGAAAATTAAATGCACAGTGTTCAGCTATCCTTCTGGGTTTTCAAACATTTATTTATGCTGCTGTAAGCAGGCAGTAGCCTAATCCTGATTAAAAACATCATTCATGGGTGTTTTAAAAGAAGATTTGGCTTAAAGTGTTTCTGTCATTCACAGACCCTTGTGCAGAGGCTTTAAAAAGTATGAGGGGAACCTTCTCCATTTGGAAAAAAGAAAACCTTCTCCCTGTAAGTATGTGTGTCAGTGTGGGTGTGTATGTGGGTGTAAAATAAATGTTTCAAAGCAAATGATTGGGGAAAGGAAAGTTTCAGCTTTCCCTTTCTGACTGTAGACTGAATCACCCCCTTTCTATGCTTATAATCATGTAAACAAAAAGCCAAAAACCAGCTTCCTGGTATACTTTTAATAGGGAGTTCTTAATGACCAGGATGAGATTAAATGCCTACATGACTCCTGCTCTGCCACCCAATTTCTGTATAAAACTGCTTGGGTCTCTTTCTGAGAAAAGAACAGTCCACCACTCAAAATGGTTCATTTGTTGCAGGATCTGGATAATCCTGTAAATTGCATCTTAGGGGGCTGGGCCTAAAGAGGAACTGTGGAGTTTATGGGCTTCCCATCCCTGCTAGAGTGCAAAAAAAAAAAAAGAAGAAAAAAAGAGGCATTCCGCTCTTTCCAATATTCCTGTTTATGGACACACATGACACACAGAAAAGGGGACATATTGGTGCATCTGCCATCATGGCATTTTTGAGCCCCTGGTGGATCCCCCTTGTCACCAGCCAGGTGGAACAATTGGGCAGACCTGGTTGGGGGCAGAGTTATAGTGGAGTCCAGCAATGGAAGCCAACAGATAAACCAAGAAGACTTGGAACTGTTGACTAAGAATGTGTAATTTCTCATAAGGACAATATTTGGACACCAAGTATCTGCTTGGGTGGGTGGGATACACTCTGAAAATGGGATTTATCTAAGACATCAAGGTAGGCTGAGTTGGGTTACAAACTCCTTTGGATATAATATAATATAATCTAACCTTTATTTTAATCCATTTACTATTATATTTCCCCAGGGATATGATAATTCTTTCCTTGCTGGCAAACTGGAAATTACTAGCTGGCATTGCTTTTAAATAGGGCTACCTCAATGACTTTTGGAGAGCAACTGCTTCTAGACCTTGTTTTATAGAGTTGCACTTTTATTTACGCACACATATCTAAAGCTTAAGCCATGATAGTTGATATACTGTAATTGTTATATGCTTTAAATGACATGTCCCAAGTGTATCACCACAACACATCAGCATGGTCATAAGTTCCTGGTCCTATGTCTTCTCTCCCAGTCTCCTCCTCCTCCTCCTCCTCCTTTTAATCAGAAAACTAAATTAGGATTTGATAGTCACTATTGCATTTCTACTCACCCCCCCCATTTTTTTTTGTCCCAGGTCAGTCAAGCTGATTCTTGAAGCCTGGAATATGTTCTTTTGTATCTGCCTCTCCCCATTTATTGCATGTTATCTCTCTCATTCTAGCCTTCTGCAAGATTACCACAGCATCCAAATGCCCGTTGACCATATTGCTTCAGTTTTGGCAAACTTAGTCCCCATTTCCCGGCCTTCACCAAATGGAAAAGCATCCATGAGATTGTTCTCCATTCTGGCAAGCTCATTATAGAGGTGTCTGGTGTTTCTCTGGAGCAGACACAAGTCCATCCTCCCTCCCTGTGTCCTGCAACTGACTGCAGCTGTTCCAAGCTTGAGCAGGATTAGTTTTGATTTCTCCGGGTTGTCTCCGCTCTGCTTTCCATCTGCTGTATTATTTCCACATTTAATTATTTACCATGGTCTGTGTGGGTGGCAGTACAGAGGCAATTATCCTTGTATTGAGCTACTTGACTCCAAAACCGACACAATTAAAAAGGGGAGGGGAGGGAGGAAATCCCTCAGATGACATCTGTCTTGCCAGTAGCAAAGCTGAGAGACTTTGAGGGTAATGAGGGAAGGTTGAGTTGGCAGAGTATTTTCCAGCAGGGCCAGCCCTACCACTGGGCAAAATGAAGCAGCTGCTTACGTGGGTGTCTGTAGGGAGAACCAAAGTCAGATAATTTGCATAATGGCGAATGCCTATGATTGCTTTGAAAGGTAGATGAGGATAAGCAGCAAATTGGGCCATTGCTCTCTTAATTCTGGATCTGCATGTACAGTTTTTGCTATCCCATCAACCACTAGAAAACCGTTGCTTGGAGAAGCATTTGTCCAGGATGGTATAAGAACTCCTGCCTTTGGCAGGGGCTTTGACTAGGAGATCTCCAAGGTCTGTTCCAGCTCTATGATTCTATGATTCAGTGGAATCATTGGAGAAACACAGGCGGGATTCCTGGAAAACATCACAAATGTGTCATTGATTGAATGATTCAGTGCCATCAGTCAGTGTCATCTCTTAGCAACCACATAGATGTAGACTGTGTGTGTGTGCATTATTCTTACCTTGAGATTACCCAAAGATTCTCCCATCATCATTTTAATGGTCCACCTACTTTGTTACTCGTTCCTATCAGTTCAAAGGTCTGCCAAGCATGGGAGCACAGCCTGTTGATAGCTATGTTTATATATCAGACAAATTTGTTGCAATCATCTACACTGACAACAAGACCAGGCCCTGTATTTGGAGGGGAGTTTTAAGGGTGAACAAGTTGTGTTTAGCATTTGAAATACATGAAGTGCCCACTTTGTCTCTTAAAATCCCATCATATTGCACTATGCAAAAATAGCTAAATGTTGACTACTCTTTTTGGGAGAGCTCTGGGGGCCAGAAAAAAGAGAAGTTACAGTTTTGACATCCCTTTCCTACCTACTCAAGCTGCAGATACACTCATCTTCCACTGTCCTGCATAGAACTAGAAATCAGCTTATGGCTGGAGTGGGAATAGAAGTTCAATGTGGATTATTAAAAAGCGTTAAAAGAATGGGATTACAACCACCAGATTCTCAATCTTGATCCTCTTTGATCCAGAAAACCTTTATCTGTTGATGCAGCAAGAGATGGGAGTTGGGGAAAATGTGGAGCTCATTACCATGCCTACCATTTTGGCTTTTTTGAACCACCTCCTGCAGACACTCCTGACAATGGCCAATGCAAGAACCACCTTCTTCCCAACTCATCAGGAAATTGGGTGGTTAAGATGGCCATCAGATTCTGGAGAACATCATGAGGATGAATAAGGATGATAGACAGAAAGAAAGCCTTCTCTTAGTTGCATTGCACTCAAATGAGCATCACTTTATACATGGAAACATTTCCTTAGATCTTCGTCATGGCTTATTCATGTGCACCACCTAAGAGACAGGAGGAAGTTTCCTCCTTAACCTGTCACTCTGCTTCTTATTGCCTTGAATCTTCTCCTTGTTCAGTTATCAGATCTGGATGGAAGAGATTTATTGAGCTATTAGACTCTCTGGGCAGTGTATGCCTTAGGTAACAACTCAGGGTGTATAAAGAATGGCAGTCATAAATATAGTTCTGGGATGTGATGACATGAGGATCTTTATCTTTATACTTGAGATCACTTACTTGACTCATGGGATCTGCTTGCCTCATCTACCTTGGGGCCAAGATGCTGTTTTATTCCAAAGGCTGCTTGTTTTGTACATTTCTCTGACTGCACAGATACAGTCTCTTCCTTATGTCTGGAAAAGATTATTGTTCTGCTCCTCATACAACCAGTGATTTGTGCACAGCACATGCCAAAGGCAGGGGAAGGTTGGTAGGTCTGGTGGCAGCTGAGAAATGCCCATCTCCTCCCCATCTCCATTTCTTGACGTTTTTGTCAGCTCAGCAACTGAGCAGTGTTCAAGTCTTGGGCAATACCATATATAAAACATACTCCAAAGGGCAATCTAATTGTCCCAGTCTGCACCATGGTTGGTTCCAATGTGCAGGCTCACAGATGGCAGAAGCAGCAATCTAGGCTAAATATATCACATGGGCCAGATAGTTTCCCATAGGCTTTGGCTCAGCTGGAAGACTAGCCAAAGGTGGGCAAATGGCACACTACTTCTTTCAGAAGAAGTAACACCCAACCCCATGTCAGGTTGTCTTCTGTCCACGAGGAGGACTGCTTTGTTCAGGAATATTGCAGGGCATTGAACAAAAAAGTTAAAATAGCATCCACAGTATTGCAATCACACATAAAAAATGGGCACAGTTTTGATCACATCTCTGAGCTGCTAGTGTGATTTTTTTGACCACATCTTGTCGATATTAACTGGTGAAAATTTGTTGAATGCATCTAATCCATAACTGCATCCAAATGCATGTTCTGGATTTTCTCATGCTTCTTGGCATATGTCAAAAAAAAAAGTGGGGAGGCAAAGCAATTTCACGATGCATCTCACTCCCAAACACTTAAACAATGGTTCTGGAAGATTCATGTAGTTGCTAAAAAGAAAAAGGGATGAAATAGAGTGAAGGATGACCAGAAAAGGTCTTGGCTAGGGTCAAGACAAGAACTACATTTAAGGTTTATGTTGAAATACAAATTAAATATAGTGAATATTATTACTTTCTAGTTATCTATTTAATAGTTTTCCCCTTGAAAGCATTTGGGGGACACAGGGAAAACTTTTAGGGAGGGGTGTGTATGTGTTGTGGGAACCCAGATTGTACCTTCCTGCCATAAACCAGTAAGCCAGCAATCTCATTATAAGTTCTGAACATTGCTTTCTGGTTTGTTGAGCATCACAGAGCACTATCAAATACACCTAGTGCTTGACAGGATAGAAAAGGATTATCAGTGCCAGAGATTTGATATCTGTGTCCCAAGTAACATGGGAAGTTCTACTTTTACCTGGAGTAAAGGCATCCAAAGTTAAAATGGAGAGAGAAAGGAAATATTTTAAAGGGTGAGTTAAGGAGGGACAAAAATAAACGTGACTGGGCATGGAAGTTAATAAGCACCATTCTTATTTGTTCTTGGTGTCATCTGCTGAATCTGACGCTGAAGAAGATGCTCCAGATGAACCTGTGGTATGTCAGCCTCAGGAGAATGACATGAGGCTGATCAAACACAGGCAACACCTGAGCAGCTGGAAGAGGGAAAATCTCCCAGCCCACACTCCTGACAAGTAATGAGGAGAGCAGAACAGAGAAGGTTTATTAGGCTCCTTGCCAAGCAGAGAAGTAACCCTTCTGATTAGGGGCAGCTGGTTGGAGCTTATAAAATGTTTATGCTCTGCCACTCTTCTTTTTTCTGGAAACAATATTAGACATCTCGCCTGTGTGTGATAATCATGTGTGGATTCTGCTTCTTGAATTTGTTTGTTTGTTTGTTTGTTTGAATTTCTCAACCACCACTCTCCCGAGGGACTCGGGACGGTGTACAATCATCTAAAAAATAGACTTAAAGTATAAAAATAGACTTAAAATATAAATTAAATTTACTGTAAATTCTTCATCCTAGTAGTAAACTGATAATCTTTTGAGAAACTCTGTCTGCATGTGTTTAGCTGCTGTCTGCAGCCACACAAGGAAAGTGATGATTAGTTTGCTAGGTGCTCTACATGCTCATTCCCCCAGGGACAGCAACGTCACACTGAAAATAGTCACAGGGAGACTTTTGAAATAGCCTAAGGGTTCTTTCTGAAGCCACTGTTAACATCGATTTATTTCACATATTTGTGCCCATTCTCAATAATTCCAAGTAGCTTAAAAAATTCAAGTCTTCAAGTGGGGTTTGTCCATGTAATTTTCTTAGCAACAACATGGTGGGGTATTAATCCACTCTTATTTAAGCCAAAATGATTGTCCAACTGGGAAAACCAGACCTCTACTAGTTAGTGAAGCCAGTCTGGCCTTCCAAAGATGCTTTTCCCCTCCAGCTAAGGACAATCATTTCTCCTCCCAATGGTTTAGAAAACTAGGCAATCATCCCTCTTTTCACCCAAACAAAGGTGTTTTTCCCATCCAGACAATAAATCCTGCTTTTAATTTCCTGCAATTCAAGGAGAAACATTGATATGGGTAAATATTTTTGCGTAAGCATTTCACTGCATATTGTACCATGTATGATTGTGCATGTGACAAATAAAATTTGAATTTGAATTTGAAATTCTCCAATGATATGAAAGCACTGATCAGTTGAGTTTTCCTGATGGGACACATAATAAACTGTTCGCCACCATCTCTTCCCACAATAGAAATCCTAAAGCAAAACAGAGAACTAAAATCAGAACATAGGCATGTTTATTCTGTATAAATCATAACTACGTACCCCAATTCTCCCCCCCCCCTTTTGTATAATACTTGGCAGTAGCAAGCAGATCTTTGGGATAGTGTGTGTTTAGTTGCTAAACACTAAGCAATTCCTATAAAGTTCATTGTTTTCTTTTATTGCATGTGTTAATCCAGTTATATCTTAAAGCTTTAGTAAGACCACACATGGAATATTGTGTCCACCATGTTAAGATTCTGGCAAAGGTGCTGAGAATAACAACAAACCTTATTAGGGGTCTGGAGGCTAAAACATATGATGGTTGAAGGAATTGGATAGGTCTAGTCTAGTGAAAAAAAAGAACTGGGATGACATGATAGCAGTCTTCCAATATTTGGGAAAATGCCACAAAGAAGAGGGGTCAACTTATTTTCCAAAGCACCAGAAGGCAAAATAAGAAACTAACCATGGAGAGAAGCAATCTAAAACTAAGGAGAAATATTGTAACAGTGAGAATAATTAACCAGTGGGATTGCTTGCCTCTAGCTTGTGGCTGCTTCATCGTTGGAGGTTTTTAAAGTGGGATTAGACAGCCATTTTCTGAAATGGTATGGGACCGTGATGGCAAAATTATGGCACGTGTGCCCCAGTTGGCACACAGAACCATTTCTGCTGGCATGCCAGCCATCACCCTAACTCACTGACTGCACATGCACATGTGTGCGTGACTCTTGTGCAACTCCTGTGTGACTGCACATGCATGCATCTCCTGCACAACTGTGCATGTGCACGTGATTCCCACATGACTGTGCATGCACATGAGTCCATATGCCACTCCCATGTGATTGCGCATGTGTGAACGTCTGCAGTGTCCGCATGCACAAAAGATACGTGCAAATCCTGCATGCCCGAAAGATGTGCACATGCGCAAAATGCACAGACGCAGAAGCCGTGTGCATGCATGGAAGGCACACATGCATGCAAAGTGCATACGAGCGCATGCATGCTCATATTCGGCACTCAGTGCCGAAAAGGTTTGCCACCACTAGTATAGGATCTCCTGCTTCAGCAGTGGGTTGGGCTAGATGACTACCATGGTCCCTTCCAACTCCATTATTCTGTTAACTTTCTGGCTTAGGGCAGGTCTTTAACTGCTACAAAATACAAGTCAGAGGCTGTAACTGGAAATTTTCCTCTCTTGACATGAAAATGTTAAGCACTTGTCCATATAAACAATGAAACATTAATGACAGCATTTATGATACACAAATATCAAGCAGTACCAGCTAAACCTCCTCCTTCCACAAGCTTCCTTTATAAAGTGTAAAGGTTGCATTGTCTAATTATCCAGCAGCTTTGGAAGTCCAATCCCTCCAAAGATTCTTGCTCTTTCTATTCAGAGGAACAGATGAGCCTCCCACTATGCTTTAATTGCACCATATGTTGTCAAAAGCAAAGGTGGGGTGTGGAATTCAGCTTGGGCCATTTCCAGCAGAATTCCCATTGCCCAGAATTGGTAGAGTGAACAAAGGTTTATTTTCAAAGTCCTATATTTGGTCATAAGTGATTAACTTGTAGAACATCTGTGGCACACACCTCTTCATTTGTTGCACCTTCTAGTGCCTCAGAGGGAGTACTGAACTACACTCTTTCCAGGTTCGCTCTCAAAAATTATGCTGTAGGGGGGAATCACCCAAAATTTTCAAAATTGTTTTGGGGGAGAATAAGAATAGATATTTTACTGCTGCACTATTCTTTCATTCTCCACATTGTTTCTTACCCAATGTCTTCTTTTCTCTTTCTACTTCCCATATTATTATTATTAAACAATAATGTGAAATCACAACTACCAGTTCTTTAGCTGATGTTGGCCTTCATATGCATCAAGTTCTTCTCACAATTTTTTTTTAAATTTATGGGAATAGTCTATGTGCCAATCCAAGCAGTGTGGCTTTATGTAATTGACAGATGGAAATGCTGTTGATGTGCAGATTTTCTAAGTGCCATCCATGATTTGTTGATATGGTATCCAGTATACTGATAGCCACTGGGCCATTTATGCAATAATCTTTCAACTTCAATTTTCAAATCTTGCTACTTTGAGATCTTCTCCAATACTTTATCTTCTATTCTACTGTCACCTGCTATTACCACATCAATTATCCACACTTTCTTCTTTTCAAACAAAGGTAAATCTGTTGTGTTTTAAGCCTATTATTTTTATTATTATTATTCCCTTATCCCTCAACCAATTGGGGATCACTGGCTATCACAATATTAAGTTGCTACTCAACCTTCAGATGCTAGATCAGTTTGCGATCTTGATTATGTTATTTTGGATTAAAAGTTCACGTGGAAATCAATACAAATCCCATTATTGGGAAGAGAAGTACACTAAACTCTGGAATGATTGATACTCACATATGGAAGATAAGTAATTGTGTCTTGTAAAAATTAATTGTAAGAGAGAAGCAAGGTGTTGGGTCATATCCCCTTATATGCTTACCTGCAACAGTGTTTCTCAGCTTCAAAATGTTTAAAATATATTCCCAACAGAACAATTAACCAGCGGAACAGCTTACCTCCAGAAGTTCAGGGTCAGTGGCGGATTAAGGCTCAAAGGTGCCCTAAGCACTGACAAATCTTGGTGTCCCCCTCCTTTGTACATATCAATTTTTTTTTTTATAAATCTTCATTGGGCTTTTTTTTCTTTCTCAACTTTGTGGTGCCCCCTTTGGACCTGGTAAGCAAATGCTTAGTCTGCCTAATGGTTAACCACTGTTCAGGGTGCTGCATCACAAGAGATTAGACAACCATTTGTCTGAAATAGTATAGGGCAGTGGAGGCGAACCTTTTACTTACCGAGTGCCGAAAAGTATGCACTTTGTGCGGGGCCATCTGCACTTGTGTGCAGCTCCTCCACATGCACTGCACCTGCAGCTGCACCATCTGCACATGCATGAAGCTTTTGCACATGCAATGCATGCAGGTTGTGTGCAGGGACTCATGCACACATGAGTAATTGCATGTGCATGCACAGGAGAGCTCTGAAGACCAGCTGGATTTCCCACTGCAATTGCACGCATGCACAGCAGAGGCCCGAAGACCAGCTGGGTCTCTGCAATTGCACATGCATGCATGTGCAGTTATATGTGCATGCTCAGCTGGAGGTAAGTTGGCTGACAGCTTGTGTGCCCAGCAACATGGCTCTGGGTGCCACCTGTGACACCCGTGCCATAGGTTCACCATCACGGGTATAGGGTCTCTTGTATGAGAAAGGGGTTGGACAAAAGCCCTCCAAGGCCCCTTTCAACTCTGCTATTTTGTTACTCTGTTAAGACATGTGGACGTCAATCCCCAAAATTCATCAACCAGCAAGATGATTTCTGGAAGCTGAAGTCCATGTATCTTAAACAAAAGACGTAATCCACAAAAGCTCACACTTGGGGTGTTAAGACTTATCAATGGGGTCCAGAGTTAAGGCCCATGCCCATGTTCTTTTGGCAAGGAGAAGGATCTTTTTTTGCCAAACAAGAAGAGAAGTTTTTATGTGCAATAAAATCTATTTTTTCCTGTTATTTAGGTGTGTCTGAAGTTTTGAAATTATCTAAACTGGGTGGATTCCTGATCTCGATGATTGAGGCCCCTCTAATAGTTCAACAGCATTGGTTAGACTTCATAAGTTTCCCAATGGTTCTTTAGTTCTTTCACGATAGTTGGTGTGGCTTCCTTCAATTTTGAAATCTCTTTGGAGTTTGCCAATCATCAATATTTTGAGGTAAGAGTTGCAAAACAGGGCTCCTAGTCTAGGGTTTGCCATTGATCCTTATCCATGGATAGTAATGGCTGTCCAGCACTGATATTATTTCTTGACATTTGTCATATTTTTAATTTTGTGGCTTTGGCAAACATTTTAGGTTTATTTTTCTAGCCCAGATTAATAGCCAGATATTGAACTGGCCCAACGAAATCCTGAATTTGTTTTTCCCTGGTGTGAAGTAGCCAATTATCACACAAGGTGGGAAATTGCAACCTGTTCATTCTGTCCAACACAAAAAGGTGTGCTCTTGGGACCACATCACAAATTGAGAGCACTCAATACATAAATTGGTATGGCTTTTTACATTTTTGGAAAATGCAGATACATGCTTATTAGCAAGCAATAAATAACAAGCAACAAAATATTCCCACTCCAGTAGAAGCTGGACCTCCCAGAAGTGTGTTCCTTCCTAAAATCTATAATCTAGAATAGAACAGAAAAGAATGATCTGGAAGACACCTTGGAGGTCTTCTAGTCTAGCCCCCTGCCCAAGCAGGAGAATCTATGCTATTTCAGATAAGGGACTATCTAGTCTCTTCTTAAAAACCTCCAGTGATGGAGCACCCATGATTTCTGGAGGCAAGCTGTTCCACTGGTCAATTGTCCTCACTGTTAGGAAATTTCTCCTTAATTCCAGGTTGCTTCTCTCTTTGGTTAGTTTCCAACCATTGTTTCTGCTTTCTTGAAATGGCTGATGAGGCAGGACCTTACACCTGACCTCCGGTGTTTTGGAGAATAATTTGACCCCCTCTTCTTTGTGGCAGTCCTTCAAATATTACAGCCCTTGCCTTTCTGTCTCTCTAATGCTGAGTATGCAAAAGGTTCTAGAGCAGTGTTTCTCAACCTTGGCGACTTTGCTGGCTGGGGAATTCTGGAAGTTGAAGTCCAAACATCTTAAAGTCACCAAGGTTGAGAAATACTGTTCTAGAGCATTTATCTGCCACAGGAAAGGAAGTTGACCCTAAATCAACTGCCAGTCCAAGTTCACGTTCCTTGAAAAGACTATCAAGTAATTCTAGGAATTTTAGTGCAAGGATGAGATGCCCAAAGAGAAAACATAAGTGAGAAAAATGAAGGGTTTTTTTCCCCAACAAAATTGGGTTCCTCTGTCTAAAACTAGTTGTATAGGTAGTCTTTAGCTTACAAACACAACTGAGCCATACATTTCTGTTGCTAAATAAGACAGTTTCGGTCCATTTTATGACCTTTTTTGTCATGGTTATTAAGCAATTCACTGCAGTTAAGTGAATCACACAGGGTGTCAGACTTGTTCCTAGGAAATAATTGATTGCATAAGTGTTAGAGAAAAGGTACTTTTACTAGGGTGCAGCACAAGCGAGGTGAGCTCTGAGGAAAATCTGTGAGAAAATCATATATTGAAAGCAATCCCTTCCCTGTCCAAATCCCTTCCCCCTTTGGGAGAAGTCCAATCAGGTCCCATCCGGATGTTCTGGGAATCAGGTGCCTCTGGCCTTGTTGTAAATTCTCTCTGAGGATTTGAAGGCTGTAAGATGTCTCGGTTTGGCACCCCTGGTTCCTGTTAGTGTCCATACTCTCTCAATTCCCACAGCATTCCTTCACATCCCAAGCACTCTTCCCCTCCCAAATGCCCCTCCCCCCTGCTTATGGTAGATGCTAGAGAACTTCAAATAAAGCAAAGATAGGCATCTGATACAGTTGTTAAGTGAATCCAGTTTTCTGGATGCTGGAAGCTGGCTGGTTACAAAAGATTACAAATGGTGATCACATGACCCCAGTGGTCATAAATGTGAGCCAGTTGCCAAGTGCCTGGATTTTGATCACGTGACCATGGGGATGCTGCCACAGTCGTAAGTGTGGAAAATGGTCATAATTTACTTTTTTCAGTGCCTTTGTAACTTTAAACAGTTACTAAATGCTTGTAATTTGAGGACTACCTGTCCTAGTCTTACAAGACCCCTATATTGCCCTTGGTATAGGATGGAAGCTTCTGACATATTGATTTGGATCAAGATTAATGCAGCTGCATGTCAGGCCCATCAAAAACAATGCTTTCACTTAGGATGCAATGGTGTGATGTAATGCTATCACTGAAGAAATGTAGATGAAATTCTGGTTAACGCCTGAATGACAGACTGCCTTAAACTGTCCTGTCCTCCTCCTTGACTTTCCTGGTAAAGAAAGGGTGACTATCAGGTTATTAAATGAATGTATTCAATAAAGGAGAAAAGCCATCTGGATTAAATGAATCTCCCAAGTTCAGATGAAGACCATCTCACAACACTAAACAGAACTCCCTGTAAGATAAACGTTCTAAACAGGATGAGTTGCTGTAATCCAAGGATATTATCTTGGGAAAAAATCTCTTTAAAAAAGAACTTTTAAGCAAGTTCTTTTGCTTAGAAGTTCTTTTAACTTTAACTTTTCTTTTTTTTTCTTTTGGTGTGCTTATAGCAGCCCTGAGCTTTCAAAGAAAGGAGCCAGGTTTCCTAGCACTTCTTGGGCTGACCATATCTTCTTTGTCAGGTGATCAGTCCTGGAAGCATTTGGGAGAAGCCTCAATATTAAAACAAAGCAAAGAAAATGAAACAGCAAAGCCAAAAACACAACAAGTCATTGTTCCAGTCACTTTGAGTTTTATAAAAATGAAAAAAATAAATAGCAAAACAAAATAAGGTTGTTAGCCATCCCATTTTTTTAAATGTAAGGGCAATATGTATGGGTATGCATGCACCCATTTAGTTGTTGTTTCCCATCCCTAGGATTCTGCTGAGTGTAGAGCAGAATAAAAAAAAAACCCAATAAAACAATAATATGAATAAATGAAGATTTTATTGTCATTTATTAGACTATCTTACCTTTATTAGTTTTTATAAACAACTCAAGATGGTGAACACACCATATCTAATGCTCCTTCCTCCTCCTATTTTTCCCACAACAATCGCTCTGTGACATGAGTTGGGCTGAGAGAGAAGGACTGGCCCAAAACCATCAGCTGGATTTTCATGCTTAAGGCAGGACTATAATTTACACTGTCCTGGTTTCTAGGCCAGCATCTTAACCACACTGGACCAAAGATCTATTGGAATAAAACCATCTTCAAAGCCTTTCAGAAACAAGGAGAGTTGGGGGGGAATCATTCATGATTCCAGAAGCTCTTTCTTCATATTGATCAAAATGCTCATCACCTGTGAATAAGCCAGCCCATAACACCTTTTAGTGTGACATTTGCTGGGTTTCTTATAACTAAGTTTCCTGTTCTCTTGTCTTCTGAATAGCCACATAGAAGAGTAGTCCCTTATGTATCTCAGTGCAATTTCACAATTACAAGTTTCCCTGATTAACACTCTGGCTACTATGTTCTGCATCTTTGAAGACAGCCCCATGTAGTGTGCATTACAACAGTTGCATTAATCCAGTCCAGTAGTGATGAAGGTGCAAGAGCCTTCTGCATGGTTCAGGTTGAGCTGCACTAGTGCACCAACTACAGCTGTGCAATGCTATTTGACCATGGTTACTTGCCAAAGACAAAAGTCTAGGAAGACCCCCAGGTCCCCAAAAGCTCCTTCATGAGGAGCATCAACCCATCAAGAACAACCACAGTGCTGCTCTTATTGGATGCTAATTATTGAACAGTAGCTCCATCTTGGCAGATTTTAATCTCGGCTTGTTTACTCCCAACCAGATCCTTGTGGCTTCCAGACATCAATTCAAGATTTCCCCAACATCCCCAGCTCAGTCAGTATAACTGGTTGCCATCAGCCTATTTATTTATTATTGTTTATTTACCTTAATTATAGCTGCCCAGTCCCATAGATTCTGGGCTGCTTGTAAATACAAATCCCAAACCCTAAAAACCATTAAAAGCATATACCCTATAGACAGCCCTGACTAAAACAGTCCAACAATTAGAAATCCCACCAATCCAAGAGTCTTGGTCATACAGGTCAACCCTAGACCTGAGATCAAGGCCACCTCATTTTCATCCCCAGGACAGCAGGGGCTTTCTATATCTCTGGGGAATGCAGTTCCAGAAGACATCAGCATCCATCCCAGCTCTTCTCAAAGATCAAACTTTAAACAGAGGGTCTCACTTCTGCTTACCTACAAAGCAGACCCTCTCAGTACCTTTGATAATTCACAGATAACAATTAACCATCCCACCACACCTCCCCTTCCCTGAGGTCTTGGCTGATGCAAAACCTGATAATCATGTAGGCACATTTCTGAAAGGGAACCTCCCATCTGGACCACCCTAGTTTGTTTTCAAAAGACTGAGCAAAAGAGGTGTATTAAGCTTAGCAAGTAAGGGGAGGTGGTGGTTCAGCAGCTAAGACACTGAGCTTGTTGATCAGAAAGATTGGAAGCTTGGAGGTTCGAATCCCTAGTGCTGCGTAACAGTGAGCTCCCATTACTTGCCCTAGCTTCTGCCAACCTAGCAGTTCCACAGCATGCAAAAATGCAAGTGGAAAAATAGGGACTACCTCGGTGGAAAGGTAAACAGTACTTCATGCGCCTTTGGCACTTAGTCATGCCGGCTACATGACCATGGAATCATCATCAGACAGTGCCGGCTCTTTGACTTAGAAACGGAGATGAGCACTGCCTCCTAGAGTCAGGAATGACTAGCACATATGTGTGAGGGGTACCTTTCCCTTAAGCTTAGCAAAACAACACAATTGCTTATTTGTACTCTAGGATTATCATTAAGTGTTGTATCTTATGACTCCTGATTAATGTACCATTTCTTTTTATGGACACTGAGAGCATATGCACCGAAGACAAATTCTTTGTGTGTCCAATCACATTTGGCCAATTAAGAACTGTCTGTCTGTCTGTCTGTCTGTCTGTCTAATAGTTGTGCAAACGCACCTCCAAATTTTGTTTCATTTTTCTGCTAACTATTGATACTTCATTCTAGAGAGAATTCAGGAGCACAACTATAGGGAATTGGTGGGAAGAAGAGATCCAGTGGTCTTTGAATTTACTCATCCATCCACCAGAGGCCTTGATTATAGACACCAGGTTGGCATCCTAATCCTCAATTAAATCATAGATGAGGCAGATTTATTATACATTGACCTGGCATTCAGAAGCAGCAGGTGAAAACTGGGCCCACCAAGAACTGATCTACCTGATCCTGAGGGTGAATGCTGAGAGCCATTTATTGGGGTTGCTCTCAGTCAATGTTCCCAGCACCCCATGATGACACTTCACCCTGATTAACACCTCATCCCAAATAGATAGATGAAGTCTTCCTATGAATGTTTGATAGCATTTGTCTTTATTACTAATAGGTGTCTGTAGCCAGACCATGTTTCAACTCTCAATCACCCATGTGTGGATGGGTTTTATCCCAGGTCTGGCTCATGTTCAGTCTTCTGAGGCAGTGGGACACCATCATGTTCTCCATTTTATATAGCTTCCTCTTCTCTCTTCTGCCAACTTCCTGTATCTAACATGTAGTGGTTTCAGCATTGCTTGATCTCCTTGCCAAAACCTTCTCACCTGCTCATTTAATCCTACAAATTTAAGAGGAAAAACAGGATGAAAAATGTTGACAATTCTTTATGGCACAGTAGCAGAAACCAGAGGGGGGGGGGAGTACCAAGTGGGCTGCGAAGCCCCACCCATCTCCAAGGATTGAAAACAGCTCCCACTTGACTTTCTTCTCACATCTTATTCCTTTTATTGTGGGCAGCCCGTGAAATGTACCTGGAAATGAAGTTTGTCATTCAATTTGGCATTTTGGAGACCCCTGCTGTCTGCAGCAGACATCTTATTCATGTTTCTGGAGTGGCTGAAGAAATAATATAATTTATTGATGCCTTTTATTTCCCTGCTGGTGCTGCATAAACATAAATCTGCATGTGTCTGGTTTTCTCCCTTTCAATCTCTTTTTGTCTCTGCTCTGGCTTGCCCCGTCTCCCTCTTTCTGGTTTGTTTTATCTGGTTTCCTGTATCTTCTGGCCCACCTTCTCTTTCTCTCTCTCTTTTACACACCCGCTCGCAGAAGAAGAAATGCTGCATGTGTGAGCCTGTTGCTTACAGATGAATTTTTCTTTCATCGATTCAGAACTGTGAAGGACAATTGCAACCTGAATCTTCCTCTTTACAAAGGCAACAGAGAAGAGGGAGGAAACTTATATTAGGAACATGAGAAGGCTTTGACTGGAGGCTGAGTTGAAGGTCCGGAAGTGACTTTGATAAGATCGTAGTAATGGTGCATCCTTTATGAGAAAGAGCCACCAAGTCCTCATGGAGGAAAAGAGACACTCAATCCCGTCCCCATCATAAAGTCTCATCTCAATAGGTGCCCAGAAGAACTCAAAAGTGTAGGAAATAGATTCTTTCACATAAACATATGCTGGTGAAGGAGTCATAAAAGTCGAGATGGAAGCTACTACCAAATGATCAAATCCTGCACCTCTGATATGTAGACTGTATGCAAACCCTGCTGCCCTTCCTTCCTTCCTTCCTGCCTTCCTTCCTTCCTTC
>JAEANM010007569.1:0-17628 GCA_017656035.1 Myanophis thanlyinensis | reverse complement strand
CATATATATATATATGTATATATCTCCATGCCAACAATTAAATCTTGCTTGCAATAATTATTCTGAGATTATTCTGAGATATTTGAAGGAATTCAAATAATATCTAAGATTCATTTGTATCATTTCCATAGCTCCCTTGAGCCGTGGTGGTACAATGGTCAGAATGTGGTACTGCTGGTTACTTCTGCTGCCTGCCTACAATTTGGCACTTTGAATCTCACCAGGCTCAAGGTTGACTTAGACTTTGATGTTGTTTATGCAGAAACTCTTGTGTAAGATTTTTTCACTTTAGCCTAGATATAGTTTGGGAGATAGCATTTACGTATTGTGCATGTTTATGCATCAATTCAACCCGAGTGAAATTTTTACTGCTGTCCAACATTGTTATGAAGAAGTTAAGCAGTAAAAGTTAAGAAGTTTGTAGAAGTTAAGAAGTTTATTCCCAAGCTTGTTTACAATAAAAGGCAGAAGAAAATTGTTGTTTGTGATAGAGCCCAAATCAGCATCAAGCAGAGATGGATGTTGGCCGTTCAAGGCCATTTCTTGAGTCTTCTGTTATAGATTTCTAGTTCAAAAATTTATTTATGTGTTCCAATTTTTATTTTTTTGAATCTTGCTGCCAAAATATTTTTGGTGATTTATAAGGCTATCTTTTGAGAAAGATTTCTATTCTTTATTTTTTCATAACCGTAATTCTAAATAAGGAGAAATTTCCTGCAGAGTTCTGCAAGTGATTGCCCTTTTGGTTTGTTAAGTGCAGACACTAAAATGTTAACAGCAATTTTGACTGGAAGACTTCAACTACTGTATATTACCATCAATATTTCATCTGGCACAATCTGGTTTTATAAAAGGGTGACAAGCCACAGTTAATGCAAGAGAATTAGTGATAGACTTCCTACACAATCATGTACTTTTGGTGATGTTCATTGGATTCAGGAAAGGCCTTCAATATGGTAATTAAATTATTAGAGCATGCCTTAGATGAATTGAATTTTCCTTTGTTGAATTGAAATACAATCTTAACCCATTAGTTAAGATTATTAAAACTGATTTTTTTTTCATTCATCAGATTATGCAGAACTGCTTTCTACAGTGACCAACCCAGATTGGATCTTTGAACATTATACTGGGAGATATATATTTGCCTTCATTTGTAAAGTTGTTGGCTATTCAAATAGTTTATATTTAACTATAAAATCTATAAAACAATCCAACACTAGGCAATACTTCCAAAATTTATGGAGAAGGTAAGATTGTTGATTAAACAGTTCGTATTAAGAAACTACAAATAGTTCTGCTTAATCAAACCAAGGCATTTTGTCTTAGAGTAGCCAGCTAGATGCATCTCAGGAGATGCATACTTACCCCTCTTTTGCAGATGTTTTCTGCAACTGGCCTCAATGTTTAAGACTGATAGACCTAAACTGTATCTAATGTCCTTTTACACACCCAGATTCATGACAATCATTACATTTTGCAATAATACCTTCTACAGGTTAATTATGTTCTTTTCAGAATAGGAAGATAGGTCAGATTAGGAGAAATTCAGAAAGAGTTCTTTTTTAAAAAATGTTTAAGTTTATTTCTGAGTAATGTTTAGTCCCCTTCTTTAAACAACTTTTCTCAGTTCCCACTAGATAACCAGATTTTGACTGTTGCTCAAAATATCATTAATGTTTTTCATTCCAATTAGATAGGCTTGAGTTTATAAAACAAGTCATATCAAGACAAACCATGTGATTTAAGTGTCCTTAACCTTTGTTCTGAACCAGAAACTTTGTTTAATGTAATTTATCATTACAGGCTGCTAACTGGAACCAGATGTTGGCATTGTATCTCATCAGGACTTCCATTAGTTCTGACTGATTTCTAATTTAAGATGTTGGTGACAATTTCAAAGTCATAGATGATATGGAAAAGGTTAACTAAGCCATTACTTGCTTTCAACTTGGCCTGACAATAAACATATAAATAGTCCCCTCTTGTTGGAAGCAGGTGATGACAAAGGTCATCTCAAATAGAGGCACCCAATTTTCAGAATGGTCCTTTCAAAAAGGCTTGCTCGGTGCATGCATTAAATACATGTATTTTCATAGCCTTAACAGACGTGTATTCCCTATGAAAGCATTCTAGTATTCCAACCATAATTTAGGATAAGCAATTGGATATTGGGTTGAGCCAGTCAGTTGCAGGGCTTAAGTCTTGATGCATGCCAATTCAGAGTTTCTGGCTTCAAGTATATTTCCATTCAGATAATCATGTATTTTGATCTTAGCTAGATTTCTACTGATATACAGGTGTTTATTTTAAAGAAGACTCACTGGAGAATGGCCTAATGGTGGGAACAATTGAGGGCAAAAGAAGAAGGGGGATGGCAGAGAATGAGGTGGCTGGATGCAGCTCACTGAAGCAGTGAGTTTAAAAGGACTCCGGGGGATGGTAGAGGACACCATTCGCAACTAACAACAATTTTAAAGAAGGCCATCTGATTAGTAAAGCAGATTTGGTCCCACATGTGTGTGTGCATGTGTGTGCACACATTATAACTCCACTATGTTGTCTAATTTCCTCTTATATAATATGTACAATACCCCTAACGCTGATATTTTCTGAAACTGAAATTGCGTTTGGAAATCTTGTAGGCTTGTTCCAGCAACACCCAATCATGCACGCAGTTACTTTTTCCTAACTCTAACAATTTCAGTCATCGACCAACTAATACAAATGCCAACCTATTCCCTTGACAGCTATAAAAACTGAGAATGAGAAATAAAGCCTACCTGGTGTACACTCTTATGTTTACGTGTAATTAGCAAATACAAAGCAAATGTAGTTTAACAGGAGAACAAATTGTTGTGGCAAGAATGCACTCATCCACAGGGCATTCAAGAGCAGGTGAGTATTCTTTCAAAAAATATTTGCAATCTGTTTTATAAGCACAAATGCTGGTAAAGGAACTGCCCGGGAGAGTGGGTGGGGGCCCATGGTTTTAAAAAAAATCATAACATTTTATTATTTGTACTTGACAACAGGGGAGCAGAGATAATTATGTGTATAGTTTTGTTTAAATGGGGCACCAGAGAATGAAAATACCCCTTAATTTGTCACTCAGAATGTAGATCTTAATTGCAGAGCTATAATGTGCCATTAGCAACACCCTGTGCCATGGTAATGAAATGCTGGGCTCACCAAAGAAACCTGGTGGTCTGAAGAAGAGGCGGCTAAAAATCAAACCAAAGTTTGCACCATGGAAAGTATAACTGCTCTAGGTATTGTGCTTTTAGAAAGTAAATTTCTGTTAATCAAGGTAGCAATGGAGGAGCAATGTATTGGGCACACTATGGTTTTTCTGAAAGTCAAAACAGTTCTATTATACTGTCAGTTGTGGACTTACTAAATCTGTGAAATTTCCCAAATTCAGTCTTTTCTTTAAAAGCAGCATATGCACTGGAACTATGCAGAAGGACAAGGTGACAAAGAAAAAGCATCTTTATCCTAATCTCAGCTCAGCAATTTTCATGTTTCCTGGATAATTAGAAACCTGAAATACTAGAATAAATTGACCTAGGGCAGTTCTGGCAGAACCTATGGCATGTGTGCCAGAGGTAGAACTCAGAGCCCTCTCTGTAGGCACCCACACCGTAGTCCCAGATCAGCTTCATCAAGTTTGTCTGTCACATTTCTACCTGTGGTTTGCAGGGAAACAGAAGTTTGTGAGACTAAAAAAACATTCAGTCAATCAATTGCAACTTCTCAAAAAAGAAAAAGAGCTCACCTCCTGCAGAGCTGCCCGTACAGAGCCAGTATGTTGAAGATCAGTTATGTCAGTCTAAACTTTGAACCCACTCAATAGTGTCACATTTACACATGCATCTCTTGTTGCACTCCTTTGTCCTTTCCCTTCTTTTCATTGCCCAAGTATTGATTCTGGTGTTTCACTTCTGAATTTCATTCAAGAAGACTCTTCCATCATGTGTCATTCAAGGAATTTTGATGTAAAGTGCCTTAGCTAACCAGGATAACAATACATGCTCCAATTAGGATTTAATCCAGAGTTAATTCACCAGGACGATGCAATGATTATTAGTACTTGAAGTTGCTAAGAAACTCTAAAAGTATGAACAAGTTCTGTTTCTTTCTTAGGAAAACCAGTCTTCAGATAGTCCAGGAGTTTTGATGTGAAACTAAAACCTGATTGGAAAAAACTGGGAAAGTAAATCTAATCAAAGAACACACTTAGTGTACTTAGTCCCTAGTAATGTTCTAATAAGCAATGCTATGACAATAAGGAAAACTCCTCCTCGTTGAGCATGCTGATGTGACCATGCATTGCTGATTTTCAAAGATATTAAGATATTAAGGGAGATTACAAGACAGAAAAGGTGATCAATTGTGCCAAGTAGTATTTTTGTTGGAGATAATATTTGTGAAGTATTGACCGTGTCATTGGTAATTGCTTCATGTTAGGAATGAAGATAGAGAAGACGCTAACTAGTCAAATGTGAGAAACAGATAATGGCTGGAGGGGTGCTTGAGAGCATGAATAAGCCTGTGAAACACACTCTTTTGAGGTGCAGAAGCCAACAATGTGTCAAAAGAATAATCTCGGGTTCCAACTTGATCCAGGGCTGAAAGAATAAATAAAAATGAGATCCAGATAGCTGTGAGGAAGGAAGAAATATTTATTCCTAAAACCAAACAGTTTGCCTTTAGAAGCAGGCTGCAGAGAAAAGAGGTACAGAGAAATAAGATACAATGATATTTAGAGGGGGAGCTTGTCTGGGATGAAGTGTCTACATGCTGATTCTAGGATGACTCTTGAGGGGTGTATGTGTGTTTGTGTAGGTAGGTAGGTAGGTAGGTAGGTAGATATATTTACTCTTGTGAACATTTAGTTCCTTTGGGAGACCTAATTTAATTAACTCTGTGTTTGCAGACCTTATCCTTTGATATGTGGATTAGGTCTGGTTAATTTATTTGGGAGTTTGAGGAAGGTTGCTAATTTTAATTGATTAACTTAGTTTCAGCTTGACTGTCAATTATGCAGTGGAGACACTGATTATCATACCATTGTAGGTTCTGTTAATATTTTTAAAGGATGATGGAAACAGTATAAAGAATAAAATATATTGGGATATAAAACTTCTCATAATTGGATGAGAAGGAACAAGCAGATGAGCCGGAACTAAGCTGTCCTGAATAATGGGAGAGGCCAAGGCCTTTCCTGGAAACAGGAAGGTAATATAGAAACCATGGGCACAAGAGATGGGGTGGGAACCTTTAACCATTGCAACCCAGGACTTGTGCTTGATATCATAGAAGAAAGCCTGGAGCTCCTATGCCTGAAGACATGGGCTGTTGAAAGCTAAATTGTATAATTTTGCCTATGCAATAAAAATCACCTTAGAAGATGTCTACAGTGTATCCATCTCCAAGATGTCCTCTCCTAACACCTGCTTCAGTTAGCCATTTTTATTTGAAAGAAAGAGATACTACCTGGGCTCTAGTTCAGAATATGTTTTTCTCTCAAGTAGGTCTCAGTGCTGATTTCCCAACAAAATGTATTGATTGCTGGGAACAAGTGTCATTTCTGGATTAACAACGAAGGTCAATATTTGGCAAGGCTGCTCTTCCTTCAGTAAAATTATCAAATCTCAAAACTCTAGACAAGGCATCTAAAAGTTAATTTAAAATGTTAGGGAAACAGAGCAACACAACAAAGAAAGGCTATTGCTTTCAATTTACAGCAAAATGTTAATGATATTTAGGCCCCAAATTCCAAGTTATATTGTGCTATTACCAGTTTGGAAATCCTGGATTATCTGAATATAGTTGTTCTGTTATGACTGTGAAAGAGAACAAAGTCAGCCCAGGCATTTGATGCCAGGTGCTTTAGGAGCCACAAAATGAAGGTTCATGTCAGCTACTCACCTTATAATACGAAACTTCACACTTGATCAGTTACAAAGCCAAAAGGGGACAAGCAGAAATAAAACATGTCCTTTCCACCCAGGGCAAAGCTATCATTTGCAATGTGCATTGTAATTATTTATAGTTAATTATCCCAGTGGTGAATTTCAGGCATCAAAGACAGGGCATTTTGTCTCCTTGGCTGAAAAGAATAGGGAGAAAAAAGGAGGAGGATGGGGAGATTAGGACTTAGATGAGCTGAATTTCCAAAATTTAGATGACTAACAAAATTGAATGCTTAGATGGAAAAAGCAGCAATGACTAGATGCCATCATTATTTTGTTTAGTGAACCACTGCATGCTGCACAAAATTTGTGTTAAAAAAAGAGCCCTTACCCACATTGGCTAAATAACTGTGATTTTCAATTTTTTTGCATTTTAATTTTTCTAAAAGTTTCTACACCTTCTTGAACATTTTGGATCTAATTAAGGCTATAACAAACATACTATGATATATTAAAATGGAGCAATGTTCATGTATGCAATTAAACTTTAAAAATGCAATAGCTAGAATTAATAAAATGAAGAACAAGAAGAAAAGACCTTTGCGGGGTCTTAAATCTTGAGAACACACAGTGTGGTGTGATATATCTACAAACTGATGTGTCATAAAAACAATATAGTCACATTCAGATGTAATATTAAATAATTCTTCAGCATTTCAAGGACAAGGCCAGAAGGACTCTCAAGAGAAATCTGCAAGCTTTTTCTTCCAGTTTGGATTAAATGAAAAGTTAAATGAACTTTTCTTGAGTTGTCCAGAATCAACAAATTGTACTTGACGCTCATGGTAACTGAAATACCCACTGTTTATCAAATAGACTAAGCATAATGAAGATTAATCTCAGTGTAGAGTTTGGACATACAACCAAATTACAGTTCGTTTGGACATATAGCTAAACTACAGTTAGGTAATGGAAACTTTCTAGCTCCTTATTGCAGATAAAGGCAAAGGCTCTGAACATTTTTTTTGTCCAGCATTAGACAAAGGCATTTGATACTGATTACACTTTGGCTCTTTTCAAACAATATTTGTGGCCATGGAAGCAGGTAAAATGCAGCTCATTTATCCATCTTCAAAAATATGTCCAGATATATTTTCGCTGTAGTTTGTACCATACTCAGCTAAAGAGGTGAAAACAATAACAGAATAAATCTCAAATTACATACTTTCCTCTGACACAAATATTTGCAAGGGACCACCAGTGTTTTTGGAAGCATTTTAGGGAAGGTTTGGGATTTTGAACTCTTTCCATTGAGCCATTTCCAAAATTAAAATAACTCCAGATAGTTTTAATTTTCTCAGTCGGAAAATAAATAAGACACAATGATGGTACATGAAACTGGTACAAATTATATTATTTACATTAATACTTTCACTGTTTCAAATTACATGATTTGCATCATTTGAACCAGAATACAATAATGTGGGGGAGGTCTCCTATTTCCCGCCCTCTGTACATGTGAAAGTGATTTGAATACACATACTCTTCACTTAATGACAGGTCGCTTAGCAACCATTTTAAGTTACAAAGGACCATACCAAAGTATGGCCTGATTTCAGAGTTCCAATGGTGGCACTTTATGGTCACATGACTGGTCATTTGACCAATGTTTATTTTCAACAAAAAACACCCTTAGAAATAAATGGATCTGCTTAACAACTGCTTAACAATTCATTTAACAGCTGCTGCAAAGGAAGTTGTAAATTTTGGGTTGGTCATGTGGGTCCCTTGATTTATGACTGTCAAAGTTTATGATGGAAATTCCAGTTTATGTCCATAAGCTAAAGACTACCCATATAGAGCAATTGCCTTTCATTCCATGGAGGCTGCTTTGCTCCCATTTCCTTATCTCTGCCACTTCTGCCGTAAGTGAGGTGCAGCAGAAATATTTCAAAACATCGGTGGAATTTTGCAGTTAATAAATTGAGATGGTCTGTTACTCTTGCATTTTCATTCCTTTCTGCCCAAAGGAAACAGTTGCAGCTATTTTAGTGCTTTCCCATCATAGCCTAGGATCAAGCCTTGCAGGGCATTGAATAAAATCTTACTGCCTTTGTTTTTATTCAATTATTTCCATATTTAAGATATTTGAATCTTAAATATGAATAAACTTTGGCTGATTTGCATATCCTTATTAGAGATGCACATAGTTAGCCTCAGTGATGGTAAAATTTTGAAGTCTGTTGGAATATGCAAATTCTATCTTTTGTGTTTGTGGTCTGATATTACATACAAATATGTAAGAGTCAGCATTTACATCATGATGTTGCAAGCGATTACACGATTTGCCCCCTTCCCATGGACACCCAAACTTTCAGAGGCATCTACAGAAGAGGAGCCCCATATATTTTTTTAAATATATGGCTCTTATGTTCTCTTACAGGGAACAACTTGGATCATTTAATTGTAGCTGCCTTCTTGACTCTTTTGACCATTCATGATAGATGGCCCTGCATACCCTAACCAATTGCTTCCTTGGCTATTTTTCTTGTTTTTTATATGTTGAAAGAAACTTTAAAAATTATTTTTGACATTTGTTGCAATCTTAATTCAGTCTGAACTTTAGCTTTTCTGACTTCATCTTTGCAAGTTCAGACTATTTGACTTAGTTACCTGTCCCTCTTTCCATTTTTTTGTACTTATTCTTTTTGTCTTTCAGTTTATCAGAGAGTTCTTTGTGCAATCATGGTAGTTCCTTCTTGGATTTATTGTTTTTCTTTTTCAGTGGTATTGAGCTGGAATGGGCTTTTAAAATCACATTTTTCAGAGTTTCTGAAGCTTCTTGAGCTGTTGACTAGGTTGGTCAGGAACCTAGTTTGATCTCCCACTTGATGCAGAATTTGTCTCCCAGTTGATATCAGGGTAATTAAACTTCCCCTTTACTGCTGTGGTGTGTTTCCTACATATATTTGATATCTAATTAGCAAAAAGTCAATCTATTTCTTGTTCTTGGTTGAGTGGCCTGTAGGATACACCTATGGCAATGTCATTCTTTTTCCCCGTGTTTTCCTTTATATTGACTCATATGCATTCCTGGAGCTTTCATTCCTGGTTTGTGCATTTCTGTGGATTTATAATGATTTCTTATTTGTAATGTTACTCCACCTCCTCTTTTGTTAGGTTTATTTCTTTTTAACACTTTGTATCCTTCTGTTAGTACATTCTAATTATGACTTTCCTCCCATCAAGTTTTGGTAATAGCAACTATATATCATATTTGCCCTCATGTACTAGTACTTCAAACTTTGCCTTGCTTGTTCCCAAACTTTGAGCATGTGTGTATTGGTGTTTGAATCCTTTATGGCTGAGCCTAGGTATGCTTCTTATATCTCCTACTTTATATCTGAGTTTTTCTTCTTCTCACCTCTCTGTACCTCATTGTTTGGTTGTTTGTCTTGAGGTCTATGCTTGGGATTAGGTCCTAAAGATCCCTAAGGAATGGTCACCCTCCTTCCTCAGTTTTAGTTTAAAGTCCTTCTGATAAGTTGAGCCAGTCATTTTCCGAATTCACTCTTCCCGATTCTTGTAAGATGTAGCCCATCCCTTTCTAAAAATCCTTCATAGAGGTAATAATCAATGTCTACTGTGTTATGTCTTCTTTGGAACAGTTTGTTCCCAGAAGAAGGTGTTATAGGGAAAAAAAAATCCATCCAAGAACAGCATGAGTAAGAATTTGAACAAGAATTTAGACCTAAAAAAATTGGACGAGGCTTTAAAAATTAAAAAGAAAATAAAAATCATGATCCCAGAGAGCAATTGGAATGATTTCTTTTTTCTGGATATACAAAAGAGACTGTTCAAAGTTTTGAAGAAATTTGAACATATAAAATCATTTGACCTAAAAAGAAAGAACACAAAGTCAGTTTATTTGATCAGGGTTAAAACTGGGCATATTATTTTGGGGATTTGCTGGAAAAAATGTTGGGGATTTGGGTATTCTTTTGGGAACTGGAAAAATGTATATTGGATTTGCTTACGTTAACATGGTGTTTCAGCCTTTTCCCCTAAGTTATTTTATGTATCTTAATCTGAAAGCATTTAAACTGGCTTTGTATCTAACTGCTTTTATTTAAAAAAGTATTTTTGTAAGCTTGTTCTTTTTAAAGAAGAAATCATTCCTCTTTCTCATGTTAAACTTTAATCTTCTGTTCACACTTGGATCCTTTGTGCCTTTTAAATGTGGATTTGCTTACAGTTAAGAGTTGAGATATTAAATGTTGAGTTTTATATATGTTAATATTATTATTTAGGGCTCTGTTTGGAGTTTTTGTTGACACCTGGAGTGGAGAAGATGTTATTGGATTTGCCTACAATTAAAAAATGAGTTATGGGTTGAAGAGCTTTATATATGCTAATTAAGAGGTGACGATATAATGAAATTTTTATATTTGTTGTGATGAGTCTGGGAAGTTGCTTTCTTTTTCCTTTCACTATTTTTCCTTTCTTCTTGGTGCCTTATAGCTTTTTTCTTTTAGTTCATATTATTTTTACTGTATTATCTTTTAATAATGTAATTAAAGCTTTTATTAAAATAAAAAAGCTCAATGACAGACCGTATGATAGAGTGGTTAAAGTACTGTGCTAGGAGTAGGAAGATACAAGTTCTGGTCCTCCCTTAGGCATTGAAGACACTTGAAAGTGTTATTGCCCATTGGCTGCCAGCAGAGCTCGCAGCAAAGTCAGACCAGGAGGAGGTGCAGGGAGAACATGGGCCAGCTGTGGAGCCTTTGGAAAGCTCTGATAAAGAAAAAGGATCATAGACAGAGTCATAGGCAGGGCCTTCTGCCCTCCCTCAGGTGGAGAGGCAGCTGTCTTTGGGGACTGAGCTGAGTGAGGGGGACGAACAGATAGGGCTCATCCCAGATGCATGTATGTGTAGAGGAGAAGAGAGGAGAGCAAAGGAAAGCAGTAAACTGGGTCTCAGGGAGAGGCAGATGCAGACAATAGCCAGCTCCTCCCTGGCTTGGAAATAAATAGGGGTTTGGGAGTGGCTGGTTGTCACAGACATCCATTAGTTTCTAGTATACAGCAAGTAATTCATATTTCTTGGATAAACCCAGGTTTGTTGGAACTAATTACATTTTTTTTGTTTATCCCAGTGAAGAAAAGACTTGTTACTGCCCTGGTATAAATACTCATTGTTTATAAATACTCATGACTAAACATCTTATAACTACTTATGAAGGTTGGGTCAGAACAGAAAGGCCTTATGCCAGTCACTTCCTCTTAGACTATATCCGTACCAGGCTCTGCAGCTAGCCGGCTTTGTTGCATCACACATTGATAAATTTTGCTGTAAATTCTAGGCAAAAGCATTGACAAAACAATTGGATTGAGATAGGTGGCTATAGAAATTGAAAACATAAAATAAGTCCAATCCTGCAACCATGTGGGAAAACAACCAGCCTCAAAAAGCTAAGGTCAGAGCTAATTAGTATTTGGCTGGGCAACCATCAGGGGAGCCTGGAGCTACAAGCTAGACTCGACAGTGGTGAAAACATCCTTGAAGAACTTAGCAGCCATCTACTTCTGCATTGTTGTCAACGAATTTATACAGCTGGATCCATGAAATCTCCAGGAGCTGAATTTGACATTAGAGAAATGCTTCTGAGAACAAACAGGAATGGAAACATAGCACCTGCCTGCATCCCTTAAAGCAGCTGTATTATATTCTGAGATTGCAAGGCTGCACTTTACATCTTCTATAGATCTCAGGAAATGGGGTGCGTGTGTCCTTAGCACTCTCTGAGGTTGGTTGTTTTCTTGCAGACATTTCATTACCCAAATTAGAACCAAGCTCAAAGAGCATCACAGATTTCTCACTTCAAGCTCGAGTTACAAATATTCTCCTTTATTGATCTCATGAAAAGAGTGCCAGATGCTGAAGCACATTCTGAGAATTGAGTTGCAAGCAGATACATCCACACTCAAACAGAAGTTATTTAATTGTTGTTCTCCCTTTTTTTTTTCTTGTACGGGAGGTATATGTATATAGCTGGATTCCAAATTACATTTGCATTTTGTATATTGTGTTCAAAAGTGGCCAGAAACAGGAGAAGGGGAATTATACTTTAATAGTTCTCCATACATGGCTAATGGGTTCCAAATAAATGCCTTAGACAGCTCATACAAGATTGCTGTGCAATATTTTCACACTGCAGATAAATTAGCAGTAGAAGACATATATGTAGGTAGGTTTCATAAATTGTAGTTCTATACCAGGGGTGGGCAATTACGGCTCCTTCATGATGTGTGGACTTCAACTCCCAGAATTCCTGAGCCATGGCTGGCTCAGGAATTCTGGGAGTTGAAGTCCACGCGTTATGAAGGAGCCGTAATTGCCCACCCTTGCTCTATACAAATCATTAAGTCTCCCTGATCTACTCCTTGAGGCTGGTTCAAGGCCCTTCTGTGTTTGTCTAACTTTGCTTCATCTGCAACTCCAGCAGAAGTATCTTCAGGTCTTGCACACACAATGCGCAGAAGGCCTTGGGAGGGTCCCAGAGAAGCCACACCAAGACTCCAAGCCATTGCTTTGCAGTTTCAAGGAGCACATTCAGCTTTCCACCTCGAGGCCCATAATTCAATTACTGTAAACATTTGATTTTTTTTTCTTTTTTCTTTTCCTAGAAGGGCCCTAAAGGGGACGCTTTTTTCAATTTGGATCTAAGGAAGATCCTGACTGAATAGCAACCCATGTTTCTTTTATCGAGTGTGTAAAAAGATATCTGAAGAGAAAGGAAATGAAAAACAGTTATCGGTGTGAAAAAGAAAAAAGAATAATGAAGATATCGAATGGAAGGTGCCCCCAACACGTGTGGGATTTGAAAGATCCTGCGTGAGCACCACTGCAATCCTGTGTTTACCTGCTGTCCTCATTAGGCAATTAATTTTTTTTTTTGGCTTAACTGCGGCACAGCTCAAATAGCATCGCATTTGCTCTGCATTTTACGAGGCTCAAATTGGAGACACAGCTTTTTCCCAGTTTGCTGGAATGCTTCCCTTATCCTGCTCCTGCTGCCTGAACTTGGGAACTCTTTAATAGTTTACAGGAAACTTCAACTGAACATAAAATTTCTAATTAGTTTCTAGTCAGCTTCACCATTTCTGAAGAAAATGCTATGCCTGAGTTTAACTGTTTATATAAAGTGCTTGGACTGACCTCTTGCCTTATCTTGACTAGCAGGTCCTGAGCCATTTTTCTCAAGGCTCCCATGGCATGCACATAGAAGCTCTAAACTGGAATTGTACTCATAGTTGTTGAATGTTCCTCTTTTGGTAAAGAAAAGGGATATAGATATTTCTCTTAGACCACTATACGCCATAGCTGACAGAAAGGAACCATGAACACGGACATGAATTTTGCTGGAGGAAACACGGAAGACTTGAAATTTTCCTGCTTATTTTATGGCTATTCTTTACATCCTGAGGTTTGTGATTTAATGAATGAATCAAAACATTGAAAGAGACCTCTCAGAGGTCATCTAGTCTAATTCCCTGATATATGCAGTATCTGCTAAAGCATTTTGGACAGATGGCTATCCAGCTGCTGCTTGGAGAACTCCACTGAAGAGGAACATACTACTTCATGAGACAGCTAATTTTACTGGTGGACAGTTTTTACTATCAGGAAATTCCTCTTAACCTGATACTATTCTCTTTGTTTCAAGTAATCAGTTCTTCAGAGTGACCAAGAAGAACTCCACTCAGGGTTTTTTTACAGGCTAACATATAGGCAGCCCTCAATTTACAACTTCCATTCCTAAGTGAGATGGTCGCTAAGTGAGGCATACCCCATTTTGTGACTTTTTGGGGGTCACAGTCCTTAAGCAAATCACCCTCACTAGTTTTGCTTTATAGAAGCTGGTCAGGAAGGTTTCAAATGGTGATTATGTGACCCCAGGATACTGTCACTGTCATAATTAAATGACGGTTACCATGCTCCCAAATTTTGATCATGTGACCGTGGGAATGCTGCAATAGTCATAAATGTGAGGACCGGTTGTAAATCACTTTTTCAGCACCACTGTAACTTCAAACTCTTAGATGAATGATTATAACTGGAGGATTATCTGTTTTTAGTTCCTTTTTATTTAATATTTCTGAACTAACCTGTTGCGCCCTATTTAGCAACCTAATTAAAATAGTTGATCCTTCCTACCTTTACCTAAAAAAATATAAAAACAATATTCACTGCTTAAGAAAAGATTTCTTTCTCTTTATCAAAAAGGGCCTCAAAATACAGCTGAGGACTGACAGGGCCAAGACCTGCCATGGAGACCTGGGACGGTGGCGCAGGATGGACACTGGTCATAACAGCAGACATTGTGTTTCAACTCTGTTCCTTCTCCTTCCCTCTCTACTTGTGTTCACTTCCTTCTAACTAACTGCTCCCTATTCCTATCCTTATCCCTATCCTTCCTGCAGACTATTCCCCTTGCTTTCCTCAATTTTACAGTCACATATGCATTTCACTTCATGTCATATATGTGTCATATATGTGACAAATAAAACTTGAACAGCTAAAAACTTCCCCCTTCCAAAAATAGTTGTTTTACTGGCAGCAGAAAATTTTTGAGATAGATTTATAGATATATTTTTAAAAAATATATCTACAAATCCATTAACCCATTAATGCATTAACCCACCCATTAACTTCAGGTCTAATGGTTTATTAGCTATCTTTATACCGAATGTTTATTAGACTGCTTCCTAGAGAGGCACCCTTGATTTACAATCCATAGGCATAATGGTTACAGTTTTCCATTTAATTTGAACTAAACAACCTGTACCTTATGGGGGTCATCATTTAAGATATTTCCTTATCTAAACAGAGAAGTGGAAGTACTACAGGTGGGCAAAAAGCAGGAAGAGTAGGAGCAATTTGTTGGCTTTCTCAGAGTTTCCTTCTGGGAAGCTGGCAGATGCATCAGAAACCAACTTTAGTAGTTATAACTGAGCCACATTGACGCAGTGGTCAGAATGCAGTACTGCAGGCTACTTCTGCTGACTGCCTGTAATTTGGCAATTGGAATCTCCAGGGTCAAGGCTGACTCAGCCTTCCATCCTTCCAAGGTCAGTAAAATGAGGACTCAGATTGTTGGAGGCAATATGCTGATTTTATAAACCTCTTAGAGAGGGCTGTAAAGCACTGTGAAATGGTATATAAGTCTAAGTGCTATTGCTATATCTTAGTTTGTTTATTTGAATCTCAGTGAATGGTTGGTCAGTCATATAAAGTTAAACATCTTCATTATCAGTGGTAATAAAGAAGACTAGCTTATCTTTTCATACCCAAGTGTCCAATTATCATTGGCAAACATGAGATGAATCACAACAAATCTACTTCAATAATTTTCTTCCTCCTTCTCCTTCTTCCCTTTCTCCACTTCCTTCCTCTCTTCCTTCTATTTTTTCTATCAATCCAAAAAGAAAAATATCTCATCCGATTCTATTAATCTTTAAAATCCTCTGAATCAGTGTGTATATTTGAATCCAGATTTTTCTAACATTTTATATAACTGCTGAACAAAAGGTATCTTCTTGTTGTTCACATTTCCAACATGAAGTGCCTTTATACACTCTAGACAGTTTTTCTAGTGGCATATACCAATGCGACATCATTTTATAAAAATTCTCTGTAAGATTCACTCAATGATAAGATGGGCAGCATACAGATTTTGTAAATAAACATCATAACATACTATTATCAGTTCTGAGGTTGATTTCTGCATATTTTATTTTAATCTTCTTCACATTTAATTGTAGTCCCATCCACCACCACCCCTTCTGCTCTTTGACTTAAACTACTAGAGTAGTGTCATCAGTGAAATAGAGATTGATGTTTCTTCCTCCAAATTTAAATCCACATCCAGTTTCTTTCAACCCGGCTCCTCTCACTATATATTCTGCACATAACTTATGTAGAAAAAATGTCTGTAGCTTTGACTGATTCCTTTGCTAGTCTATTTCACCATGTTCCAGTCAAATTGTGGCTTCCTGCCATATACTATTAAAGTCTGATTTTAGGGGCTTTCTTAAGTATGGAAGCTTTCATGCGAATATATTTTTCAAAACACTTTGTGAGGGTGGTGGAAATACAAACCTCGATACAAACTGTACTAAGACATGGTGGCTTAATTATGGCTTATTAAGTAATGCCCAATTGGCTGAGTTTGCACATCTCCTAAAGCCATAGGTTATAACATGTTAGCCAGAATAGATAGGTTTACTCCACATATTAAGACAAAATGAAGCGAACCAGAGAATGCCAAACTTGGCTTATTACACCTCTCTTCTCCTTCTCTAGTGGGTGGATGGAGGTTCATGAAGTACTTATTGCCCACAGTGCACAACATTGATGGGCTGTTACCACACAATGTTTTATTCAAAGAGTTTGTATCAAGATGTTCTTAGAACGTCTACCTATGGCAAACTTTCAATCTGAGTAAGATGAGCTGATTTTTTTTTTACTCTCCTTTCATTAAAATTTAGAATATCTGGTTTGGTTTATGCTTTCAGTAGCAACAATCATTTTTCTGAATAAGGTTTATATTTGGAATCTAAGATCTCACAACACTAAACTTAGTTTGTAAATACTGCTGACATCTAGTTTTCATGCTGTACAATCCTAGTAGCTAATAAATGGAGGAAAATGCTGAAATATCCTCCAGAAGAAGGGGCATTTGTAGGGATTTGGCCATATGGTTGTGGCTGCTGTCTTGGCATTTATGAGCCAACACACCTGCTTGTGGACAACCTTGTCTAGATGAATTGAAGTCCATAATATCCACCTAGCATGATTAAAACTAGTAGTCCAGAATATTTGGAGAACGACAATTTAGAGAAGGATCTACATTACCAGTCCCTATTTAGTTGCTGTTCTCTGTGCACTGTGGTCTGTTTTAGGTACATTTTATTAAGCAAATTGTATATAAATAAATACAAATCATATATCAGTATCAAATGACTGAATAAGTATAAATCAGCACCTCATGAAAGTATGACAAGTTCTGAATTTAGGAGACATGGGTATTGGCTAAAAATATTATTTCACAACACTAGAAAAAGTAATTTGCATCTAATTTTCAGTATTGAATTGTTGATACATGTTGTCAACATTTAAATTAGACTTTTTTTTGACAAAGGAATAAGTAATAAGACTTTTGAGCAATATGTAGTTTTATCCTTCCCCTCTTTTTATTAATATGATTATCACTTTGAAACTAGTATATATATTTTAATTTTGTTGTACATGTTTCAGTTTTTTCTTTTGTTTTAGTATTACAAATATAAACTAACTTAATATAAAAATATCAAACAACCATATAGAAAGACTACACTAAATATGGTAGTAATGTTTTCCTGTTCTGCTATACTTGTTTATAAAGTATGTAAATGAATTTTTTAGGCACAGGCATAAATAATCCCATTGAATGATAATCTAAATCTGGGGTCCTCAAACTACGGCCCGCGAGACGGCATGCGGCCCGCAGAGCACATTTACCCAGCCCGTGACGTCCAAGCCATTCCCCCCCTCTCCTCCAGCAGCCCGTCCGCTCTGCTTGGTGGCAGGCGGACAGAGCGCTGGCAAGTGGCGGGATTGCCAGCGCAAGCATGCGCTCTGTCCGCCCTGTCCTGAGGAGGAGGA
>JAEANM010007568.1:0-17628 GCA_017656035.1 Myanophis thanlyinensis | reverse complement strand
TTCCCCACGGCCAGCGATAAGGGAAGCTGGCTAAATCTAGGCGCAGGAAAGCACAGCCACTCGGTCTTAGCTGGGTTAAGCCTCATTCAGCTCCGCACAGCCTCCAGGCACCGGCCCATCACTTCACCTCAAATAAGAGGTCATTAAATGGAGGGAATGGGTTCCGTTTCCAATTTGGTACAAATTCACCAAAAGATTGAAGTAAGGAACTTTTGAGTTCATGTGGAATCAAGTCTTAAATAAAATGCATCAATAATGATATCTTATTCCTTTGATTAAGAATTATGTGCCATCAGGTTGGTGATGACTCTTAGCAACCACACTGATAGGTCTTCTCCAGGATGATCTTCTCCTGGCTCTTCAGGTCTTCCAGTGGGGCACCCATTATTGTTGTAATGAAATCCATCCACTTGTAACTGGTTTGTCCTGTTCTTCTGTTCCTAAACATGCAATAAAGACATTTCCTGGTAGTTCGGTATGAATGTTATGTACAAGTGGAGGATTTGTGCTAATATCAAACTCCAAGTTACTTGATTTGCTTCTCTCCGCTCAAATTTCAGAAGAATTTGGAAGGCTGCCCTCTCTGGAGCACTGATGAATTCCTCAATTGTTACACAGAAAATGACATTCAATTGGGTTTTTTTTTGATGGATATTTCTTCCAATAAAATGGATAAGCATTGCTGTAGATTAGTTTTACTTATATTTCCTTTTCTTAGCACCAAGCCTTCTTTGACTTTTCTGCTGTCCGCATAGCTTTGCTTACCCCAAAAGGGAATCGTGGGATGGATGCATATTGCTTACTTGTGAGTTTTTGCAAAACCCATGACCATTTTAAAAAACTTGCACTGAATGATGCAATATTACAAATAGTACATGGTTTTATATCCTGCTTCACATCTAGGTCTCAAGGCAATAGCAAAAAAACAACCCAATAAATCCACAAACTAGCATGATCTGAAGCAACACAAGGAGGCTTGGGGGGGGGGGGGGAAGCCACTTCTTCCTCTGATGGCTACTTAAAGGACGGCCATTTCTCCCAGAAGGCCCTTCAAAGTAGTTATGCATCAAAATACAAATGGACTGTGGAATACAAAAATAGGGAGGCACAATCTTACAGCTTTTTAAAAAGCCTGTAACATTTATCGGCAGTCATCTATTCGCTTACTCATTCAATAAATACATTGCAATTTCACTTTGCTGCTGGAAAAAGCACTTAGTGTCTAAAGTAATTTAAACCATTAAAATGCAAATAAATTAATGCGTAACACTGCAATTAATGGCAATCAGGAAAGGTGGGGGAAAGAGGGATGCAGGGAGGGACAAATGCTACCAGTGGAAGTTAAACAATGTTTACACTGTGAAACATTTTACCACAACGATGATGGCCATGTACAAATGGCTTCCTTACTCAAATGTAAGGAATGTGCGATCGCACATTCATTATACAGTATATAGTCAATTAATCCATTCGTGGGGAATCCCAGAAACTGAATCATACTGTCTCCAAAGTCTGTATTCACACACAAATGGCACAAATGGCTAATTCCTCTTTGTAGAGGAATTTTCAAGACCCACACCTCCCTAAATCCGTTCAAATAAACTCGCAGCTGGAAGGCCGTTGATACGACACCCCCGCTACCTCTGCTTCCAAAGGCACTCTGCACAAGTTCAGAAACCCTCACACCCTCGCCCTGCCATTAAGGCAGGGAGTTCCCAGCAGGCCGCTGCGAGATCCCCCGTCGTCCAGCAGGGGGCTCCGGCGTTTTGCATCTGGCTTTGTTTGAACTGGGCCGCTTGGCAGCGTTGAGTTAGTTTCCTGGGTCAGAGGTAGCTCTTGCTGCAAGCAGCCGCCTCCTTCTCCTCTTCCATTGTAGGCGAGGCCAGCGAGTTGCAGGCGCGCGGCTGCTCTCGCGCCTTTCCCCGAAGCCCGGGCGGCGCGCGGCGATGTAGCTCGGGCGCGCGGACCTTTTGCACCCACGACTTCGCGGCACAAAGCAGCGTCTGCGGCTTCTCCGTCTCCGCCAATCTGTCCGCGCCCTCCTCGGGACGCGCTGTTGCCGCCTTGATGAGCTCGGGCGTCCGGGAGCACAAGGTAAGAGTGTCCCCGCCAAGCCCCCGAGAGTGGGATCGGGTGGAGAGCGGCGCGTTGAATTGCAAGTCTTTGCATTGCTACTCTTATCTGAGTAGGACGAGCAAGCGAGGGAGCACAGTTTCTCGGAGCATACGCAGAATATTTTTTTCCTTTCTGAACTGTCTTCTGTTCCCTTCTCCCACTACGGGCGAAATGCAAACTGTCTCTTAATAGATGATAGCAAGCTATAATGCTATATTATAGGCTTATTCTTCCTGTTTTCTTAGTGACAGCAGGTGTGAGTGGAAGCCTTTGTATTCCGGATGTCTTCCTGTTGCTTCATCAAAACGACCCCGTGTCTGTGTAATGAGTAAATGAAATATTTTGGAATAAGGTTCTTGTAGGATGTGTTTTGCTTGAGGAAGAAATGAAGTAGACTTTATAAATAATGGCTCCTAGCAGGGGAAGGGGGTAAGTGTCTCATTTTATTAGGGTTTTTTTTTAACTGTTACAGGACATTAACGACTGCCCAGTCTAAACTTAGGCAAATATGTCTGGCTTTATAAGTACAGTAAATGACTGCTTGCAGACATCAGAAGCTGGTCCACCCTCCAATGTTTGCCTCGTACATTTATTTCCCTTGACCCTTTCTAGGGAATTAAGGGTTTTAAATTCTGAATATTATTATATGTGTAAAAAAGGAAAGGGGAACCCCCCCCCAGCTTGTCTAACTTGTCTAACATACATATATCATGCTATTAGTAATATCTAAGTAAATTAACATAGTAAAATAATGGAGGGGGGTTATATAAATTAGCACATGAATTTCTAAATGGTGTGATCTCCCAAGCAGTTTTCCTAGTGATAAAATACTTGACCATAGAAAGGCAGGTAAAATTCAATAAGAGAAAAAAACCATCTGTAGCTCAGGGTTGAACTGTGGAATTCTTGGTATTCTCTGAACTTACTTTGTTTGCAGACATTTCGTTATGCAACTAAGTAACTTCATTGTGCCTTGTGATGTTACTAAGTTGGGTAATGAAATGTCTGTAAGCAAATAACCAAGAACAGAGAGCACCCAGAACTCCCAGAGGTAAGTTTTTCACGTTATTTTTAATTGATAGAGCATGGTTATACTTTGAACCTTGTACGTAGATTTTCCTGCATAGAATTGGTAGAAGTCCTGCAAATTTTACTCCACTTCAGGGTGTACTATTCTAAGAAGTGTTGTTTGTGTTGCAAGTCTATAGATAAATTAGATCTTTAACAGAAAAATTAGATCTTTAACAGAAAAGTAGGTGAATTGGTGGGAAATGATTAAAAAGTAGAAGCCAGAAGATACTAGGTCACATGGAAAAATTTCCAGGAATGTAGCTTTTCCAGATATGAGAACAACAACATTGAACTGGGAATGTTGTGGGCTTACATTTGAGTGGTGGGGCAGGCTCAAAGTGTAGATGTTTTTCCTGTTGTGTGAAATCTCCAACCTTAACTGTAGAACATATTGACTCCCCACCAGGTGAGAGGAGGTCACAGGATGAGCCATATGGAGGAGAACTTTAGCCCTGAGGATGCTCGCTCTCAGCTGGTGACCAAAAGAAAATTGCTTAAGATGCTAAGCTTAAGCCCTGGGCACAGCCAAGCCCGCGGGTCCGAAACCAGGGAGAAGAAAATACCATCCATGACCTGGCCTGTGAAACCAGTGCATACCATCAAGAAACGCAAAGTGTTTTTGGTGCATCGGGGTACCCAGACCGAAGAGATCCCAGATATCTGCATTGAATGTGGGAAGGTCTTCATCCAGAACTCCAGCTTGATCAGCCCGTGGCCCGTCCAGAGTGACGATAAGCCGCACAAGTGTTCCGAATGCGGGAAAAGCTTTTCTGTCCGTTCCAGCCTCAACAGACATCAAAGAATCCACACCGGGGAAAAGCCGTACATCTGTCTCGACTGCGGCAAGCGATTCAACGATAAGTCCAACCTTACTCAGCACCAGCGGATCCACACGGGTGAGAAGCCCTATGAGTGCATTGACTGTGGCAAAAGTTACAGCCGCAGCTCTCACAAGAAGAAGCATTTGAAGGGCCCAGTGGAAGAGCCGCAAGAAGTCTGCACCCCAGTGGACAGGAGGGCCAACATCAGCGCCATTGACGAGAAGCCCAAAGCGAAACAGAAAGCGGAAGTGATGAACACGTGTACGGAGTGCCTGCGGAGTTTCGGCCACAACGCTGACCTGATCAAGCACATGCGCATCCACACGGGGGAGAAACCCTACAAGTGTAACATCTGTGAGAAGAGCTTCAACGTCAGTTCTAACCTCTTTCGACACCAGAGAATCCACACGGGTGAAAAGCCGTACGTGTGTTCTGAGTGTGGGAATTGCTTCACTGACAAATCGACCCTGGTCCAGCACCATCGGATCCACACCGGGGAGAAACCTTATGCTTGCCGGTTCTGTGGCAAATGTTTCAGCCACAGCTCCCACCACAAGAGACATGAGAAGATCCACAACCGAGAGAACCCACTCTTTCCTTATCCAATCCCCTTGTTTTAACAGGTTGCTCCCATGGGATGGAAGGATAGAGATAACTTGGGGAACTTCCTTTATTTTTGTTTCTGAAGAGTGTAGGACCCTTTTGATTGATTTCAGTCAAACTTTCAGCTGCCCCAGAAAGTTTGCTTTCAGTTGAATATAACTTAGTAATGTCTAAGGGTGTTGTAAGTTCTAAGTGATACAGAGCAGCTTTTCTCCTGCCTGGAATGTTCTACGGTTGTGCTCCTCAACCTTGGCTGATGGAAGATGTGTGGACTTCAACTCCCAGAATTCCCAAGGTAGCTTATTGACTGGGGAATTCTGGGAGTTGAAGTTCACACATCTTCCAGCAGCCAAAGTTGAGGAACTTTGCTGTAAGGGTGTTGAACTGCAGTTTTAGTGGTGGTGCTTTTCTGGGAATTTATGAGACTACAGTTCATGATAGCTACAGCACATTGATTTGGAGAAAACTACTGGGTAAGTTAGAATGAATGCTCAAAGTGTGCTGAATTTTGGTAAAAGCCTTGGAATATTCCTAATTCCAGGTGGGTTTTCAAAATATCAATATTTGGTTATTTCTCAAATAGGTCCTCCAGAGGAATATTGGGGATACTTTGAAATCCTGTATATATCACTTCTGTTTTTGTATGGAAAACTATCAAATTATTTATTGATAATCTCCTAATTGTATTTAATTATGAGTGAACCTCCTGGTGACTCCATTGTTTTGATTCCCTTCGTTTCTGGCTCACCTAAACAAGCCTTCCTCTCAGCCCGGGGATCTCTAGGTATGCTGGATAGTGGCTTCCATCCTCCTCTGCTTCAATCTGAGCAGGATGGGAGTTGTAATCACATACATCTGGGTAGACTGGACTGGGAGAAGCTGGATTGCACGGACCAGGCCACAAGTGAAGAGAGATGGGAAGGGTCCTAATCTCTATGCAAAGACTGTGGAGTAATTTAGGCAAGGTGTAAAATTGCCTGTAAAAAGTCTTTGGCTTTAGGGGAGAATATTTCCCGGCCATTGAACACTCTCTGCAACCATCTGCTAAATTTAAAAGGCCCAAGTTAGTGAAACCT
Organism: Myanophis thanlyinensis; assembly: GCA_017656035.1. Lineage (NCBI taxonomy): Eukaryota > Metazoa > Chordata > Lepidosauria > Squamata > Homalopsidae > Myanophis > Myanophis thanlyinensis. The sequence continues at coordinate 11,942 of JAEANM010007568.1, read as the reverse complement.
ATGTTTTGATGGACTGAGATTTTTTTTTTCCAGATTTCTTGTTGCGGTTAGCTGAGTGAGTTGAATTCCCTTGAGGCCTTTCTAAAAATTATGTTTGTCAAATCTTGGATCTGTTGTTCTTTGCTGCTCTTTCTCAGCATTTGGCAATTAAAAATGGACATCCAGCAGCTGAAGATGGTCATAATACTCTAATGACAGGAAGACAAATTGTGCCTTGGCACTTTAAGAGACTATTGCATGGCTATTGTGCTTGGATTTCTCCAGGTCAGAGACTCCCTCAGTTGCTCACCCAGGAGACTGAGGAGGTGTGTACATATATGTCTGTGTGGGTGTGTGTCACATGTACACACAGACTGGTTAAAAACCAAACTAAGCAAGGTGGGAGCTGAAAGTAACTGAACATACCTGGATTAGCGGACCACTAAACATATGAATGCAATATATAATGAAATGGAAGATATTTGTAATTTTAAGTGGTGAGCAGGTTACATATAGATAGCATTTATTCCACCATGAAGAATCTTACCAAAATACTTAGTGGACCTTGAGTCCTGTTTTTCTGGTGGTTTTTTATTTTATTTTATTTTATTTGAAGTATCACAGCCTTTAGGACAAAGTATCACAGCCTTTAGGACAAATAATAAATTAAGTTGGAATGTCCAGAAGAGCTGCAGTCACCTTATCCCTTAATTTCTGTGTATGTTCTCATTTGTTAAGTCCAGTTTATGTTCAGATACATGTTCTCACCAGTTCTGATCCATCTAGCAGTCCCTGCTATTCAGATTGGAGAAAATATTGTTTGAATCTTGGCACTTTGCAGGCAGAGTTGTTCCCTCTGTGCCTTGGGTTCTTGTCTGTATTTATAAAAAGAAAAACAGAGAGAGAAAAAAAGAAAAGATCCATCAGGAATATGTAGTGATGTACTAACCAGAGTTGTGTTGATTAATTAATGAAAAGAAGACAATATTGATAGAAGTCAGCTGGGGCTGCATATCTAGATCTAACAGAAGTAGCCGGAAAATGAAAAATAAGTAACATAGTGGGGAAGGTTTGGAATTAGCTGTCCATAGAAGAATGTTTTTTGCTGTAGCAAAATAATTTTTGTGGCTACCTTTTATCCTTTCCGTAGATACCCTTTACGAAAATATTTGTCATTTAATAGAATCTGATAGGATCTTTCACCTATTGTAGCAGTTGAGTCTACAGGTTAATTAAGGCTTTTTAGTTATTACTGATGATACTGAGAAGGAAAAGGGTAAATATTTCCTAGTTCTACAGATAGAGGGGGAAAAGAACAGCAACAACAACAAAAACTACAAAGCATTCCAGTTGTTTCTGTTTGCATTTTTTTTTCATGTTCAAGAGAGCAATATCTTGGTTAACCCGGGCATTTAGAATGTTTTCACATTGTTTGTAAGAATTTTGGTTTTGCGCTTTGTGTGGGTTTGTTTTCTTTGCAATTTTCATTCTTTCATTTTTTGTTTGTTTGTTTTTAAATTGGCCTGGTACAACCTGACCTCAAATGTTTCTGCTGTTTTGTCTGCAGCATAATCTCTGAAATATCACTGCAGCACTGCCCGCAGTCTAACATTCATTACATTGATCATTGCAGCACTTGGCACAACTCTACCCCAAAGTATTTTTGCAATGGCATAGAGTGAGTGCCCAAAGCACCATTTCCTTTTGTGTTTTTTGCATTCTTGGATAACCGAGGCAATGAACCTTTGTGCCCTCAGAAGCTCATTTGAAAGAATAATGGGTTTTTTTAAGTCAGTAGGCTGTGAAAGGTTCCATACCTTTCTCAGTTTCACAAATTCAGTTTCACAAACTGTGGCCCAGTTCACTTTTTTTAAAGGGTTATGCATCGGCGTTAGGGAACTTTTCTCCCTTCAAATTTGGTTGGTCTCCAGTTTTGTAGCAGTCCCTGCTGCTCTGTCTAGAGGAGCATTTCTCCACCTTGTGAACTTTATGAAGTCTGAACTTCAACTTCCAGAATTCCCCAGCCAGCATGGCTGATAGATTCCTGATAGATTCGTCCATTAGACGAATGGTCATTAGAATGGTCCATTAGACCATTCCTGATAGATTCGTCAAGGCTTGCTAATTGTGAGAAATGGAGAGAAATACAGGTCCACTGCTAATATAACTAAATACCAGATGTTGAAGGCAAAGAATTGATTAAGGATTGAATTATGTTCCATCCCATTAATGAAAATCTCGCAGTTTCTAGATGGGTCATAATAGAATCTTGCATTATATTACTTTTCCCACTAACTAGGCTGGTCTGCAAAGATGGGAAGATAATCCAACGTTCTCAGCAGATACTAAGCTCTATCAGACTCAACGAGTCTTCAGTCTGAATTAATAAGGTTATTGCCAAATGTTTCTTCTCACTTTCTTGCTTACCCCAGTACTTCCACAATGTTACCTATAGTTGGTACACTAAGCTTAATGATGGAATTTGAATGAACTATATCATCGGGCATCTATGAAGTGTTTATGGTCCATATGTTTCTCAGTGCACTGAGTTTTCCCAGTCTGCCCATCTGTTTTCCAAGGCAAGCTTTCACATTAATTTCAGGTATAAATACATCTATATACACCAAATAACTTTCCCTTCCCTTAGTGGATCTCACAAGTAAACAGTGGGGGGACCTGGGGCTCTGGATTGGTGGGTTTTGAAACCTACTCCCCATTGTGACTACCATTAATTTAGAGCACAGCTCAAGATGTGTGTGTGTCCATGTGAGTCACTTCCACCACCACCCCCAAAAAAAGGTAATGTGGTATAATTTTGAAGCAATCATGCTGTTAAAGTGAATGGAGATTTATGATAATTTAATCGGCATAGTATCTAAGCATTTCCCTGGTGAATGAAAATTAAAAAATAAAATAAAATCCAACTTATTATGTTCAGTTTGCCTCTTTCTCCTTTTCTGTTCTAAATTCCACCACTGATTGTGCTTCTAGGGCAGACCTGGGCATTTTACAGCCCCTGGGCCACATCTGGCCCTTTGGCTGTCCCTTTCTGGCCCCTTTTAATTTTAACTGCAAATTAAAAATCAAATGTAAATAAGTGTATGCCCTGCACGCAATATAGTTGCATTGCCTTTACTATATTTTGAAGATGATTGCTTATTATTTTCAATGTATGTGTCTGTGTGCGTGTATACCTATGAATCTTCACAGCCCTATTGATTTGGCCTTCCATAACAGTCCAATTTCTCATTTGGGCCCCTTGGTAAAATGAATCGCCCACCCCTGTTCTAGGGGTTCACTTCTGGGATAATTAAGCCATATATACATAACCTTCATGCTACTCCCTTTTCGGGTAAGCAACATTACACATAGGGCAGAAAGGATGACGTCCCTCTATGGCCCATTCACAAGGGGCTTTCACAAATACTTTCTTGCAACCCTGCTTATCCTATGCTGAGATCTTGAATGTGGAAAGTGACCTGTAAGTTAATACACTGGCGTTTGCATTGCACCAATGCTAACTCTCTGTAGTGAGCAGAAGGAATTACAGATCTTTTAAACTTACGACCCAGTCATTGAGTGACCATTTGGGAGGACATCCAAACACGTGTTACTTATGATCCAGTCACAAAATGGTGACTGCTGCAGCACCTTACTTACGATCCAGTCACAAAATGGTGGCTGCTGCAGTACCCTAATAACAGTCGTTCATGCTCAGTTTTGCATGCTCCAGAAAATGGGGAGTTGCAGCAGTCCAGAACTCGTGCTAAGAGAAGCTGAGCTTGTTCCTTGGGGTGCATGGCATGGTTTCGGAAGTGACCACCATTTTCAAGGCACCCACAATTCAGGTTTCGGAAGTGACCACCATTTTCAATTGCCCCCAAAACAGCAACCACTTCTGGGACCCACACCGTACAGTCCAGGACCAAAGAGATCTTCCCTAATGCCAGCGCCTGAGAAAGGTAAGCGTGTGATGGCTGATGTGGGATGAGGGCCGGAGGGGTGGGAAGCGGTCCGACTGAGGCCTATAGGGACCCTGAGGAGTGGGAAGCAGAGCGCCAGGTGCCTCAGAAGGGGTGAGGCCTGGGGAAGGGCTGATGTCAGGCCTCCCTTTGAAGCACTTGATACTTCACTTAATGACCCATGGGTTCATTTAACAACTATATTGGGGAGAGCAGGGATGAGGGTTATAAGTGAGGGGACCACACACAGACACTTCACTTAAGTGGCTGTCACGGCTTCTGACTGCAACGTGCAGGCTCCGTTACAGTCATGAGTTGAGGGCTCATAAGGGACAGGAAGAAGAGCTGACACCAAGACAAGGGTCAGATGAATGAAATCTAAATTTAGCTCCTAAAAATAAGCTTGCAAGGGAGGATTAGGGGAAATCATAGTTCAGAAAATAACCATATCCAGCCCCAGCTTTGCCTCCCCCCCCCCCTCATTTTTTTGGGTCTTCTCTGCTTTTTTTCTGATTAAAAAAAAACAGTAAAATGTATCAATCTTAACTGCCTCAATGATCATCAGGACAGCAAAGGTTTCTTCACTAACTTTTGGTTCTTGAAAATGCAATTTTGGAGGAGTGTGGAGCTTTATATAGGTAGTTCTTGACTTACGATGACAAGGCCAAAATTTCTGTTGCTAGGTGAGACATTTGTTAAGTGAGTTTTGCCCCCATTTTATGATCTTTATTGCCACAATTGTTAAGTGAATCACTGTTGTTAAATTACTAGCACGGTCATTAAATGAATCTGGTTTTCCTATTGACTTTGCTCATCAGAAGGTCGCCAAAGGTGAACACTGGGACACTGCCACCATTACCCATATGAGTCAGTTGTCAAGCCAGTTTAATTTTGATGATGGTGGAGACGCTGCAATATTCATAAGTCATAGTCACTTTTTTCAGTGCTGTTGTAACTTTGAATGGTCACTAAGTGAACTGTTGTAAGTCGAGGATTGCCTGTACTTTTTGGTATTCCTTTCAGGTGATTGATGGTCTTAAGTCTTTTGGATGAGCAATGTTTCAAAGTTAGAAAAGTTTCCGTATTCAAAATCATGCTCAAAAACTATTGTGCGCTATTTTTAATCAGCCCAACTGTGAGAAAAATACTCAGACCTAGAATATTCTTCTCCCTCTCCCTGAGTGAATATTTTTATAATAAGCATAATACTTACTTGTCTTTATGCATTCTGCTACACTGTGAGTCACTTAACATGCCAGAGTTGGTTATATTTACACACTGCATAAAATTTAAACCGTGGTCTCCAATAAGCTAAGCATTCAGCGTACTAACCACAAATCAGCAAACTGCTCATAATTGATCATGCTCCGTGAACCAAGACAGAAGTTTTATTGTTCTTTTCCTAGACTGGGGATTTCCTCCCTTGCTAGTATGTTTTAGACTTTTTCTGATGCATTTGGTGGTGGTGGTGGAGGGATTAGACTCCATAACAAAATTTGGTCATACATCTAAGGTTCGTTCATTGGAACCCATGAAAAATGGTTTCTGAAAAGATAAGCAAGTAAGCAGAATTGTGATGTTTGGCTCTTTTGCTTACTTGTATCCATGAGATTATTCTTTTGTTTAATTCTGGCTCCAGTTTGAGAATCCAAGACATTTTTAGAGCACTAGCAATGGGTTGTTTTGTTTTTTGAGATCTCTTCTATGCTCTTGCATTTATAGCATTGTTGCTTTATAATCCTTTGGCTGATGCTGTTTTATGGAGAATATTAGTGCAACCACGGGAGTTATTTCTTCATGGTCTGCTGGTGACCATTAGCTGTGAAAGAATTAAACCAACTCATGAAAGATAGGACTTGGCAGCTCCAGGTTATAATCTTCAGATACTACAAAAACGCTTCAGCAAACATGGCTGATTTAATCAGGCTACACCAGATAGGTTGGTGGTCTGAAGGTGATGCAGCCAACTGAAGATAGTTTTGCTCCTCAGAAAAGTAGTGATAGACTTGTATCATCCAGTGGCTTTATGAAATACCATCTGGAAAAATTCTCTGAGCTTTGAGCCCCTGGGATACACTTGTTTGACCTCTAAGATGTCTTGCATGGTCTCCTTTGCCTTAATAACTGAAGCATAGAATCTGTCGCGGGTGGCCCTTGGAGCTCTGTTTTCACTGGTAGAGGGTTGCAGGAGGCCATCGCAGCTGAAAACAGAGCTCGGGAGGGAGCCCGTTTTTGCCGACAGAGCGCTCAGGCCATTCCCCCCCCCCCCACGAGTGACATCAAGCTAGCCTGGCCCCACCCCGCCCCCGAGGTCAAACACAACCCTGATGGGGCCCTCAATGAAATTGAGTTTGACATCCCTGAATTATGTGATCCTTAAGCGAATCTGGATTTCCCAAATTGACTTTAAAGGTTAGAAGCCAACTGAGAGGATCACAAATGGTGATTACACAATGCCCCCCAGATGCTGCAACGGTTGCCGAGTACCAGGATTTTGATCCCTTGATGGTTATAAGCACAAGGGGCAGTTGTAAGTCACTTTTTTTTAGCACTGTTGTAACTTTGAACAGTCGCTAAACAAATGGTTATAAGTCCAGGACTATCTGCAATACAAATGTGAATTGAACGTTATAGAAACTATTATTCATTTTATACTTTACTGTAGGTGGGGAAATAATATTCTTGAGAATATTATTCTTCTTTTCCTTATTCAAACTTAGTTCTCTGAGCAGAGCCGGATGCAAACATGTGTAGGGGAGAAATAACCTAAGGGTATTTTTACACAGCTACCATTGCCCTCCCCACAAATAATCCTCTCATCCCTAAAACTGTTCTTGCAAGAAAAAGGTGAAAGTGATTAGAAACAGCTTGTAACTCTTTCAGTCAACCTCATTTGGGTTATTTTAAATCAAGGAATAAAAATAATTTGTCTGTGGAATAATACGACAATACTACAGGTAGTCAGTCCTTGACTTACAACCACAGTCGAGCCTGAAATTTATGTTGCTAAGCGAGACTGTTGTTAAGTGAGTTTTGTCCCAGTTTGCAACCTTTCTTTCCTCCATTGTTAAAGTGAAACTACATTTGTTAAGTTAGCAACACCGTTGTTAAATGAATCTGGCTTCCCCATCGAGTTTGCTTATCAGAAGGTCATAAAAATGGATCACATGGCCCCAGGACACTGCAACCGTCATAAGTACATGCCAGTTGCCAAGCCTCTGAATTTTGGTCAAATGGCCATGGGGATGCTGCAATGGTGGCACATGTGAAAAATGGTAATAACTTTTTTTCAGTTCTGTTGTCACTTTGAATGGTCACTAAACAAATGGCTGTAAGTTGAGGACTGCCAATATTATCAACAACCCTGCAGCATGAGGTGCAAAGATTTAAGGAAAGAGTGGGGTGAGCCACATCAGGAGATGAGAATCGGTGGCAATTCTTGCCAAAGGGAATGTAAACTCCCTTCAGCTTAAGTGTGGAGCTCAAATGTTACAGTGAGATGGGAGAGAAACAGAAGCCAAAAGTCCCTAATTACATAAGTAGCAAATGTTTTGCTCCAGCAACATCTCCCATGTACAGTATTCAGTGCCCCAACTTTGAAACACCTTGTACATGGCAGCACAAAGAAGCCCACATTTCACAAAAGACACAACAGCAAATGGAGGGAAGGGAACAGTTTCTAGGCAAAAGCATGAGGACAGATTGGACCACACATGTATGTTTTGTGAGTGAAGCAATCTCATTATCAGGATATCGCACCTAACAGAAATTCACCCCCCCACACACACACACCACCTGATCACTTCAAGAATTTTTTTTCCCAATTGGGTGTGTGTGTGTGTTGGGAAATTTTTTAATGCAGTTATTAGAAAACTCGGGCAAATGGTTGTAAGTCTACCTGTAATCAACTCAGTCATTTAGTGATTTTGCATGGTTGAGGAATGAGGATTGGGCTTGAACGTTGGCATTCAAGGGTTTTGATCAGAGGTGAAATTCAGCAAGTTCCCTAGAACCAGTGGTAAATTTCCTAAGCAATTTGGAGAACCGGTTGTTAGAAGAAATCTCCTTTTGTTTTTTTCTACTTTACAGGGCTAATCCTGTAAGGAAGGCAGGAAAAAAACATTCTGGTGTTTTTCTTTATTGCCCTGCTTACAGAAACTGCCCACCCAGTCACATGACCCCCCAGCCACATGACCCCCCCCAGCCACACCTACCAAACCACGCCCACAGAACCGGTAGTAAAAAAAACTGAATTCCATCACTGGTTTTGACCACTCTACCACACTGGCTTGGCTGGTCAGCCCTCAAAGCAGGTGGGCTTATTAGTTGTATGGTCAGATATTAATATTACTCCAACACTGGAGGATTTTAAGAAGAGAATTGGACAACCATTTGTCTGAAATGGTATATAGCAGTGATGACGAACATTTTAGAGACTGAGTGCCCAAACTGCAAGTCTTGCTCACACGTGCGCGTGCGCACACACGCACATGCGCCGCAGAGTTGAAGACCAGCTGGCCTGCAGTGAGGCGGGGCATCACAACACCCACAGCTCTGCAGGAAAAGCAACTGACATCCAGGACGCGAGATCTTTTTCTTTCGCGAGAAGTTGGAATTGCTTGGCTTAACTTTTTTTTTTAGTCCCACAAACTTCTGTTTCCCTGTAAACGATGGCGAGAAACGCCATGGAAAAACGCAGTAGAGCTGAGCTGGGACAATGGCGCATGTGCCCACAGAGAGGGCTCTGAGTACCACCTCTGACACATGTGCCATAGGTTCACCACCACTGGTATATAAGGTTTCCTGCCTGAGCAGGGGGTTGGATTAAAAGACCTCCAAGGTTTCCTTCCACCTCTGTTATTCTATTCTTATTTCCATTCCATTCTAAGCACACTGCAATAATAATTTGAAGAATATTTGCGTCAGATTGAGAGACACTTAGGGGTGTACACCACTCCTGATTTTAGATAGGCCCTGGAGAGAGAAAACACTCATGGAAATAATCTGAGATGAGATCAGTTGCTGGCAAATCAGGAACATTCTGGGTCGTGTGCTTTTATATTTAAAACCTCTTGGCTCTCTTCAAAAAAAATCTTGGTTCTCCTTGGCCTCTACACTAGAGACCTCTCAAGTTGAAGGACTGCAAAGAATCTGAGTTTGAAGTTGCAGCTAGTTTAATAATGCTGGAGTAGATGAAGCAATGGTTTGATTGGGAAAGCAGGAGGACTTGAAAGCTAAGCAGGTTGGTTTCTGGATAGTTTGCAGTTTCACATTCATATAACTGACAGGTCTTGTCTGGCTGTCCCAAAAAAACCCAGATCTGAACCTTTCATATTGCCCAGATGGTCTTTCAAGGGTCTCAAATTCCATTGGCAGTAACAGAACTTACCTGCAGGACTCACCCCAAACCTACATGTTTCACAGGCTCAGGTTCATAAATTTCACTTAGTCACAATGTAGTGTTGGAATAATGTCCATGTGGGTTCAGTTCCAAGTGGGGAGAAAGACACTGGAAACATGAAGACTGGAAGGATGGTTTTATTGATGGAGCAGAAGCAGGACCTCATGGCTTGAAGTCCTGGGGAGAAAAGGGCAGAGATGCTGAGAGCCCCTGGGTTTTATGTATTATTTATATATTGGTTGTCAGACTCCCATGGCGCCATGCAGGGATAACTTTATAGGTTGTCTTTTGAGTCCCAAGCTTGGTTGAATCTTGCTGAGTGATGTAATCTTGCAAGGGGCCATGTGGAGAGTTGGGCAATGCCATCCTGAGGGTGAGGGCCTTTTGTGTTGCAAATAAAGCTAGCTCAGTCTATTTGTCTTCCAAATAACCAAAGTATTGGGTGGGTGTTAACTTCCAACAGTAGTTTGCTTGGTTTGGATTTGCGTATTTTCCAAAGGCACTAGGTTTGAAAGTGGGGAGATGGTGAGTTCAAGTCCTGCCTTAACCATGAAAATCAGCTGGGTGACTTTGTCACTAGTCTTTTAGCCTAACCCATCCTCAGAGATGGTGGTGGTGGTTGTGGGGAAAACAGGAGGAAGTATTGGATATACTTGACACCTTGAATTATTTGTAAAAATAATAAGGGTGAGAAAGAAATAAGTAAATAGGATAATTGACTGAAGAAAGCCAAGAAATCTGAGCTGTCAAAATTCAGATGACCACTAGACAGCAGTAACACGCTAAGAGAGTGTGGGACAAGAATCAGAGTGGAAGCTTTTTTTAAATTTAATTTAATTTTTATTTTTTCCAATACAACTCATACAAAGGCTCCTCCATAATGAAACATACATTTTCCACACTTTTAACTTACATATATGTGATTACTTGCAAGTATAACTTCTTTAAGCTAACCATTTTTAGTATAAATCAACATATTGATATATATGTATTAAGAAGCCTTGGTGGCCCAATGGTTAGAGTGCAGTACAGCAGTATTTGTCCTGTCTGCCGGTTCAATACTCACCAGGCTCAGAGTTGACTCAGCCTTCCATCCTTCCAAGGTGGGTAAAATGAGGACCCAGATTGTTGGGGGCAATAGGATGACTCTGTAAACCGCTTGGAAAGCACTATAATGTGGTATATAAATCAAAGTGCTATTGCTATATATCATTAATGCTATCTCTTCCTTTGACATAATTAACACACTTTCATAAGTGAAGTTCTCTCTCACCTCTCCCTCCCTCCCTCTTTTTCTCCCTATCTCCTTCCCTCTCTCCTCCCTCCTCCCCTCTCTTTCTTACTCCCTCTCTGTCCCTCCTCCCCCTTTCTGTGTCATTTCTTTCCTCTTAGAGATTGGAAGCTTTAAAGAGAACCCATGTGTCTCTTTAAAGCTCTCTGCCCTTCACTCTTTACAGAAAGTCAACTGTTTGAGTAGGATGCTTGAGATACACAGCCTTTGGCTCAAGTAATTCAATGAATTTCCACAGTGGGGAAATTCGGAAACAATCCAATAGGCAATCACAAAATAAGAGCTTTCAAGATCTTTATAGTCTTGAAAAAAAAAGGAAGGTTTTTCATTTAATTGAAGTCCATAAGTTGAGTCAGTTTGGTATAGTCTTTTTCAAATAGGAATAGTCTTTATTGGCCAAGTGTGATTGGACATACAAGAAGGAATTTAGGCATAAGTCAGTGCCATTGTGTGTTTAGCAGAGTGACAGCATAAGGCGGGAAACTTTGTGTCTAGTTGTTTTGGCATGCCATGCCCTATAGCAGTGGTGGTGAACCTTTTACTTAGAGTGCTGAAAAGTACGTGCTTTGTGCGTGCCATCCGCATTTGTGTGTAGCTCTTCCATGTGCACTGCATGTGCAATCGCACCATCTGTACCTTCATGCAGCTTTTGCACATGCAATGCACATGTGCTGCGTACAGGCACTCACACACACATGAGCAAATGTGTGTGCATGCGCAGGAGAGCACCAAAGACCAGTTGCATTTCCTGCTGCGATCATGCACATGCACAGCAGACACCCAAAGACCAGCTGGGTCTCTCTGATCATGTGCATGATCAGTTGGAGGCAACTTAGCTGACAGCTTATGTGCCCAGCAAGATGGCTCTGCGTGCCACCTGTGGCACCCCTGCCATAGGTTCGCCATCACGGCCCTATAGCAATGGCATCCTGAGGAGAAATTTGGCCACTTTTAAGAGATGGGGAGGTCAACTCCCAAAACGGGAAGAGTTGACTTCCCACCTGTTAAAAGTGGCCAAGTTTGAAAAACACTGGCCTATAGAGGTTTAAAATGCTAGATTAGAAACAGGGAGGAGACCAGGAATTCTAGGCCTGAAGTCAGCCCCCTGAATTTCTTTCTCTCAATCCAACTCACCTCGCTGGGAGGTGGTTGTGAGGGAAAACCACCATCAGCTTCCAACCGACCGGTGCGCTCCCACACGGCAGGCCTCCTCGGGGTGCCACCGTCGGGCCGATGTCGCCTGACAGCCCCGAGGGTTCAAGCCTTCTCTGTGGCTGCACCCTCCTTATGGAACGAACTCCCCCCTGAG
>JAEANM010007567.1:0-17630 GCA_017656035.1 Myanophis thanlyinensis | reverse complement strand
AATAAATAAATAAAAGATGGAAAACTTGACATTGATGATGCTTATGGCAGTTCATCACTCCCCTTAACCAGTTCATGAATCTTTATGTAGGAGAAACCACACCCCTACCAAAACTGGCAGAACAAGTTTCCGTATCTTAAGCAAATCCTACACTCAACTCCCACTGAAGATATTGCCTTGTTGGGTAATAAAACGTTTGTGCTCAGAGAGCACAAACGATTCCACAATTCAACCCTGAGTTACACACATTTTCTCCTTTTGGAACTCTCTTTTGCCTCTCAAGACCTGTTGCAGAAAATGGAAGGACAGTTGTGTTCATTCATTTAGTAACCCATTTGATGTTTCCCAAAGGCCCCAGTTAGTCACTGTTGTAAACTACCTGGACTTGTAAGGCATTCAGTGCATATTTTTAAGAATGAACATGTTGCTTAAGCCTCTTCTGTTTTTACATAGGGGTTGTTAAAGTTACTGGAAGGTACCATTGTGAATGTCCCAGAGAAGAATTCCCGCAAATTACGGGGTGAAACAGTACAGGTTGATACAACTAACATCCTCTTCGTTGCTTCTGGTGCATTTAATGGTCTGGATAGAATCATCAGCAGGAGGAAAAATGAAAAGGTAAGGAAATTGCACACTTTAGCAGTATAAAGAATAGATCTCTGCTAAATATCCTCCAGAGGTCACCATTAAAAGGCAAAGGTATTATTCAGTTCAGCACACATTGAAAAATAGTTTTGAGGATCATTCAGTATGGGTTAATAGCTCTCCTCTTTTAAATGCAGTGGGAGTTGGAGTTTCTTTTGCGTTCATTTTGGAGACCACCTTTAAAAATGGGATATTGAAGTTTAAATGGCTGTATTTTCACCCACAAATTTATTGTCAAGCATCCAGATAGCTCTAGTGTAAACAGTGGCCATATTTTAGAATATTGTAGCCTACTTTGCTAAAAGCATAATGCAATGCATTAAATAATTATGTGTAATACCAAAGGTTTTTAATATTTAAATATATATGTCACTTAGGAGAAAAATAGATGTGTTGTAAGAACAGGTGAATAAAGGATGTGCTGCACCCTTCATGAGAATAATGGTTTACAGAAAAAATTGTTATGCCAACTTTTTAATATTGTACATTAATTGAAACTATCCAGCATCAGTTTTTTGGTGCCAGGTATTTTTCCCAGACTACCTTATACCACAAAGAGGCACCAGAACGTAACAAAATTGTGTATTTTTCATGTAATCAGTAGGCACTGTTTGCACAAAATTCTTACTTAAATTGTAAGTTTCCAGCCAGAAATGTCTTCAAGATATCCTGATACCTGACAGTTTGCATCCAACACTCTAAATATTTGTTAATCCAATAGAAGAGAATAACTATATCCTTTTTAGGAGAAATGCTGTCATTGTCTGGAAGATGAAAACTATCATGTACTTCAGTTGCTGTATTGACTTCTTTTGGACACAAGTTGTTTATCCATGAGTTTCACATGGAAAAATTGGATTTAAATCTGGCTATGAAATTTCTGGACAAGCTATATCCAATTTAGAGTCATTTGTTGATTTTGTTGAAATATCTCTCTAAACTTCTCATGAAAAAAAGAGGGATGACAACAGTTAAACTTTAGTTTTACAAACCAAATAGGGGAAAACATTACATCTGAATATCCGTATATCCAAATTTACTATTTATATAAAATGTACAAACATCCAGTCTAATTTATAAATCAATGGATTTTAGGATTCATTAAAACAATCTGACATGTTCTTTTGGTTGCATTCAAAAATCTTCTGAAGGAGGTTACATACAACAGAGGTTTTCCTCCATCCCATCAGTTTTGGAAAAGTTCCTTAGCTAAATGCTGATTCCTACCATGTGAACTTTGTATAATTTCCTGCAGTGCGTTTTTACTCACCCAGAATGAAACATTAGCTTGGTTTTGTTATTAAAGGCAGGACCAACTTTTGTCTTGCAGTATCTCGGCTTCGGCGCCTCCTCAAATCTGGGGAAAGGCAGAAGAGCCGCCGCCGCCGCTGATTTGGCTAATCTGAGCAGCGAGTCCAATTCTGAACAAGAGATGGAAGAGAAAGACCGCTTGCTCCGACACGTAGAAGCCCGGGATCTGATTGAATTTGGCATGATCCCTGAATTTGTGGGACGCTTACCGGTGGTCGTTCCCCTGCACAGCCTGGATGAGAAAACTCTCGTGCGGATACTTACGGAGCCCCGGAATGCAGTCATTCCCCAATACCAGGCGTTATTCAGCATGGACAAGGTTGGATTTCCCTTTTGCCTCTTGGGGTGTCTTCTTATAATAGCATGTTATTTTCCTGTATTTCAATCTTGGGTGTGCTCAAAGAGTGGGTTGATTTTTTAAGTGAGGTTGAAGGGATTCCCTTTTTGAAGGGAGGTGGAATTATAGAGCCACGGTGGCACAGTGGGTTAGAGTGCAGTACTGCAAGCTACTTCTGCTGACTTTCGGCTGCCTGCAGTTTGGCAGTTCAAATCCCTCCAGGCTCAAGGTTGATTTAGCCTTCCATCCTTCCAAGGTGGGTAAAAATGAGGACGCAAACTGTTGGGAGCAATAAGATGACTCTGTAAACCGCTTAGAGAGGGCTGTAAAGCACTATAAAGTGGTATATGAGTGCTATTGCTATTCCCTTTTTAAAGGGAATAATATAACAAATGTAAATAGGGCTTAGGTTTATCTTTAAGTCTATTATTGGAGTTTTTCTGTTGTTTTTGACTATCCCATGACCGATGGACATCCCTTTTTCAGGGCAGCCGGTCAGCATCCGCTTCTTTTGAGGTCTTATGAACTTGTTCTTGTGTTATTACAGGCGGTCCTTGATTGACAAGGATTTTTGTTTAGTTCAAACTCAGAACAGCACTGAAAAAAGTGTCTTACACTGTTCCACACTTAGGACCGTTGAAGCATCCCCCTGGTCACCATGACCAAAATTCAGACGCTTGGCAACTGACTCATATTTATGACGGTTGCAATGTCCCGGGGTTATGGGATCCATTTTTGTGACTTTGTGACAAGCAAAGTCAGCGGGGAAGCCAGATTCACTTAACCGCCATATAATAACTGCGGCAAGTCACTTAACAACAAGTGGCAAGAAAGGTCATAAAAGGGGACAAAGCTCCTTTAACAACTCTCGCTTGGCAACAGAAAATTTGGCCTCAATTGTGGTCATAAGCTTGAGGATTTCCTGTAGTGACACTATCTGTTTCGCCTTTTAAGTCCATTGCACTTCTCTAAACAGAAGCATCATTCTCATGGGAGAAAAAAATGCAAATCATTAGGAAATGCAGCCTTCTTAAAATGTCTATAATCTTCTGCCTTACAGTGTGAATTAAACGTCACGGAGGACGCTTTAAAGGCAATAGCCAGATTGGCTCTGGACCGCAAGACAGGAGCTAGAGGCCTTCGATCTATAATGGTGAGAGTGTGGCTTTTGCCCATTTGCTGTTTAATTACCTGGTGTGCAGCCGTTAATCCTTCATATAATAATTTTAAGTGGATGACTGCAGGATGTTTTGCACTCCCTCCTCCCTTGTTCTGTATATCTGTGTATAAAATCTCTGGGCGTAATTGGTGAGTCAACAAAGAGACCACATTACAAAAAACAACAACCCCTTCCTTCTTGATAGGAGACAATTCCACGGTGTAATTAGTTGTTTAATTTCTTCCCTGTGAACTGAAATATATCTGTAATATGAAGACTTATCATATTTGACTATCTTAAATAAAATCATATAAAAACCTGGCAGGGAAAAATATAGTGCTGCTTGCATGACTTCAGTAAAGCAGGTTTGTAAGGCAAGTGCTGCCTTTGTGCATTCATCCTCTTCATTTGAAAAGGGAGTGTCTGCCATGGATCAGATAAATTTGTCTTTCAGTCTGTGCCTTTTGTCTTCATTTCCCCCCAAAATTTTATCTTTCTAAGAGCTGTCTCTCTTTGCCTTGTGGGTAACAGCACTGCTTTTGGGATTACAAGACAGGATTGGGGGGAAATAGTTGTATTCATAATAATGAAACGAGAAAGTAGCGTTTTGGTATGTCTCCTTGGCGAGGACAACCTTGTGCAGATTCACAGTTTGAGTGACAAACTTTTGCATTTTTGTTCAGACCCAGAATCAGGCCAAACAACTGCCTATTGTTAGATAGTAGTTAAAACTGATATATTCTACAGTAATTTAGAGAGAGAATAAACACCTGAACTTTTCTATTCATCCCCCAACTTTAGGAAAAGTTACTGCTGGAACCAATGTTCGAAGTACCCAACTCTGACATAGTATGTGTGGAGCTGGACAAAGAAGTTGTGGAAGGGAAGAAAGAACCAGGATACGTCAGGTAAAGTTGAGTTTCAAATTAGATTGGGTTGATTGCTGAGTTAGACAAAGAACTCTTTCTCGAGAGCCTTTCAGACAATTTTCTAGGTAAGTGGTTATTCCGTAATTAAATCTGTAGTTGCTAAGGGCACTTTAAATGAACTTTGGAGATTATCGTTAAATGTTCGTTTCGGTATTAGTAAGAATTCAGCTTGCTTTTTATTTTCTGGTAAGATCTCCGTTTTGATTATTTCAGACATTTGACGATAGTTCCATTTCAATTTTAAATGAACTTTGGAGATTATTGTTAAATGTTCGTATCGGTGTTAGTAAGAATTCAGCTTGCTTTCTTTTTATTTTCTGGTAAGATCTCCGTTCTGATTATTTCAGACATTTGACGTTAGTTCCATTTCAATTTTAGGACTCCAGCTAAAGATTCCTCAGAGGAAGAATACGACTCGGGAGTAGAAGAAGAAAGTTGGGCCCGCCAAGCAGACGCCGCAAACCATTAAACAGTCAGAATGTTCTTCAGCAAAAACACTCAGTGTGTCTGTCTTTGTTTGAGACCATAACGTGGCCCTGCAACCTGTTGCTAACTT
The DNA here is from genome assembly GCA_017656035.1 of Myanophis thanlyinensis. NCBI lineage: Eukaryota > Metazoa > Chordata > Lepidosauria > Squamata > Homalopsidae > Myanophis > Myanophis thanlyinensis. Next base: position 12,693 of record JAEANM010007567.1, on the reverse strand, counting down.
TGGATTCCTCCTGACTATAGGACCCATGGTTGAAAACTTTGGCCTCTCTAATGGGAAATCAGATCATGAGTTTCTGTAACATCACACTGGGTCTGTTCAGTGGACACTTGGACTAAAAATGATATAATGTCGAGAAAGTGAAATTGTACATTAAGTTTTGTTCAATTAAAAAAAAACCCACATAAAAACGTGCTTTTTAAACTGGCTGAAGAGGGATGGTAATGCAAACACATTTTCCCCTTTATCCCCATTCCTCCCAACTCCCAAATAGAACCCTATTTGAGTTCAGAGCCTTAACATATACATGAAATATCTTAGGTAGCCCTGCAGCCTTTCCTTAAAACTAAGATGACTGTTGCAATTTCCAGCAATTTCCCTCTGAGGTTAAAGAACAGGTTCACAAACAACTGTAGCTGCTACAAATAAACAGTACTCGTGGTTTGTCACCATCATTAAAAAAAAGTAAGATTTAAATGTTCATTGGGCAAATGCAAATTTTCTAAGTCCTGTTTAATTTTGCTCAGATTTAAGTTAAAATGTGCTGATACCAGCAATACTTAGATAAATATTTTTGCAAGGTAACTGAAAAATTGGGAAGTTATTTTATATATGAATACAGAGTTTTGATTATCTTGGTTTGAGGATCATTCAGCATGGGTTAATAGCTCTTCTGTTTTAAATGCAGCGGGAGCTGGAATTTCTTGTTACGTTTATTTTGGAGACCACCATTAAAAATGGGATATTGAAGCTTAAAAGGCTGTATTTTCACCCACAAATTTATTGTCAAGCATCCAGATTGCTCTAGAGTAAACAGACTGTACAATGGCCATATTTTAGAGTATTGCAGTCTGTTTTGCTAAAAACATAATGCAATGCATTAAATAATTATGTGTAATACCAAAGGTTTTTAATATTTAAATATATATGTCACTCAGAAAAAAAAATAGATGTGTTATAAGAACAAGTGAATAAAGGAGGTGCTGCACCCTTCATGACGAGAATAATGGTTTACAGAAACAGTCCAATACAACATTGAAAATGTTACACCAATTTTTTTTTAATATTGTAGATTAATTGAACCTACTGAAACCATAAGCATCGGGTTTTTTGGTGCCAGATATTTTTCCCAGATTACCATACACCACAAAAAGACACCAGAACATAACAAAATTGTATATTTTTCATGTGATCAGTAGGCACTGTTTGCACAAAATTCTTATTTAAATTATAAGCTCAAATGCTGATACGGCATCCTGTTACTTTTAAATCTCTTGTTTTTCAGTTAACTCGATCCTTTAGTATTTGTAAAAACACAGAAAAAGGACCGCTAATGTTCCTGATTCATTTCTTTTCATTAAAGTCTCTACCTACAAATTTGATGTCTTTCCTCTGTGTGAGATGTAAATCTGTTACCAAATTACAACCTCTGTTTAAGCATATAATTAAACTGGTTATTATTTCAACTGTTAAAAGAGATAGAAATCGACATCACAACTGGTAAAATGACTGATGGTGGATAAGGGATATCTCAACTTCAAGTTCCTCAATCTGTCATCGGGTGGGTATGAGTTTAGATTTAGAAGAATTGATTTTCAGTGTTCTGCAGATTCATTGTGCACAGCTCACTTTTCAATGTGACGGTATAAAATCAATCAGAATAGAACTGGAAGGGACCTGGGAGGTCTTCTAGTCCAATCCCCTGCACATGCAGGAGCCCCTACACTACTTGAGATAGGTGGCTGTCCAGTCTTTTCTTAAAAACCTCCAGTGATGAAGCGCCTACAACTTCTTGTGGCAAGCTGTTCCACTGGTTAATTGTCCTCACTGTTAGGAAGTTTCTCCTTAATTCCAGGTTGCTTCTCTCCTTGATTAGTTTCCATCCATTGTTTCTTGCTTACCTTCTGGTGCTTCGGAAAATAAATTTACCCCTTTTTTGTGACAACCCCTCAAATACTACAATATCGCTATCATGTCACCCCTAGTCCTTATTTTCTCTAGACTGGCCATACCTGCAACCATTCTTCATATGTTTTTGTCTCCAGGCCTTTAATCAAAAAGATGAAATACTGTTGGTTCACAGGGTGGCCAGCATCCTAAGTCTATTGCTTTTCCATACATTTCTGACCATGTCGGCCTGGTCTGATGCACAATTATGTTACAAAGGCTATTTGGAAAAAAAAAGTGTCTATTTTTTTAGATGTCCTATAGGCTTCCAATAGGGGAATATGGCTTTATATTTCAGATAACACGGTGCAGATAACATGACCATCAGTGCTGTCATCGTGCAGGATGATAATTATCTGGAAGATATTGTACTTGGAAGATTGAAGATACAGCATAGCAGTCTGGCAGATGCTTGCAGTGGTGCTGTACCTGGCCTGCTTTATAAAGCGTGATTATCCTGCAGTCCTGAAAGGCTATGTCACCTGGACTAGGCACTTACGCAAATGTTCATTGTATATACATAATTTGTCATGACAGTAATTCCAGCGTTCCCTCTGGCCATGATCAGAATTTGCATTCAAGCCAGTGGTGCCTGTTTCAAAGAAAAGCTGGGCTCCCTTGCTTTAAGTCCCTGCTCTCCCCTTGCTGAGGGTGCAAACCAGAGGTGAAATGCAGCAGGTTCTAGCAGGTTCGCTAGAACCGATAGTAAATTTTCTAAGTGGTTCAGAGAACCGGTTGTTAGAAGAAATCTCCTTTTGTTTTTTTCCCACTTTACAAGGTTAATCCTGTAAGGAAGGCAGGAAAGAAACATCCTGGTGGTGTTTCTAGCCTCATCTTGATTGCCCTGCTTACAGAAACTGCCCACCCAGCCACATGACTCCCCTAGCCACGCCCACAGAACCGGTAGTAAAAAAATGGAATTCCACTACTGGTGCAAACTACAAAGAATTCCGCTATCTTCACCAATCCCAAAGGTTCATATTTAAGACCGTTGCTGTATCCCAAAGTCATGTCCTTTACCCTTTGCATTTTGCAAGTCAACGGGGAAGCCAACTTCACTTAACAACCATGTTGTTAACATAACAGATGCAATGTTTCACTTAACTGTGGCAAGAAAGGTGGTAAAGTGGGACAAAAATCACTCAACAAATGTCTCACTTAACAACAAACGTTGGGTTTGACTGTGATAATAAGTTGAGGACTACCTATACAAACTCAGCAGCCAGGGCGGGTGTGTGTGTGTGTGTGTGTCTTTCTTTGCCTCCTTTTCTTCGTGACACCCCCCACTCCCCCAAAATCCAAAAGGGCTTCATTTTGCCTTGAAGACGTTTTGCTCCTTTATCCGAGAAGCTTCTTCCGTTCTGGCGCAACGCCGCTCCCGAAGCCACTCTGGGACGCAGACGCTCCTCCTGCTGCTGCTGCTCCTCCGAGCCTGCAGGGGGCGCCGCTCTTCCCACAGCGCGGGAAGAGGCCCTTGCACAGACCGAGGCCGCGCGGCCTATTCCGATGATGGCTCAGCCGCCGCCGCCTCCTCCTTTCGCCTCGCGCTTCGCGGCGCCGCCTCAGCCCGCCGCCTTCCCCCCGCCCGCGCTCCCTCCACCGGGGCCTTTCCGGGGACCGCCGCCTCAGCCTTTCCCGCGGGGTCTCTACCCGCCGTTCCCAGCCGGAGGCCTGCCGCCTTTCCTGCCGCCGTCGGCGCCTCCTCCACCTCCTCCTCCTCCTCAGTGGGCACCGACCCTGCCGGAGAGGCCGCCGTTGCCATGGAGACCGGAGGGCCCGCTACGGCCTACTCCCGAGGCTTCGGACGCGCCGGGCGACGAGGACCGCGACGAGGCCTGGCTCAGCCGCTTCGTCAGGCGCAAACGACCGACCGTCGCCTCCGGGGCTCCCCGTCGGGAGCGGGGCCTGACGGCGGACGAGGCAGCGCGGGCGGCGGGCGAGGCGCTGCGGGCGGTGGCGCGCGTGGCCGGGCTGTGCGCGACCTGGCGGCGGCGGGGCGATGAGGCGACGCCGGGCGAGACGGCCGAAGCCGAGGCCGGCCTGGAAGAGCTGCGCGCCCTGGTGCGGCCGCTACGCGAGCCCGGCGCTCTGGAGCTGCTGCGGGCCCGGCTGGAGCGCGGCCGTCGGAAGAGACTGCGGCGCCGGCAGCAGAGGCAAGAAGCCCGCGCCGCCCGGCAGGAGGAAGAAGCCCGGCTGGCCGAGCGAGCGGCCCGTATCGATCGCTGGAGGGCCCGGCGAGCCCAGGAAGTGGAGGACCGGCACCGGGTGGGTTCTGGGGTCCACGGGGAAAAAAAAGGCTCCCTCGGGTCTTTGGGAGAAGGGAAGTGGCTGGCCGGGCTTTGGGAAGCAGAAGATGCTCTGCTCCTTTTCCAGGGTGGAAATGCAGAGAAAATACAGGTGGTCCTCGAACTTACAGCGGTTCACTTAGTGACCGTTCGAAGTTACAGTGGCGACTTAGTGACTTAGGACCATGTTTCAACCTTGCGACTGTTGCAGCGTCCCCATGGACACCTGATTTACAGTCAGTCACTTGACAGCTGACTCACATTTATGACTGGCAGCTCCTCCTGGGGCAGTGTGATCCCCTTTAGCGACCTTCTGACAAGCAAAAGTCGATGGGGAAACCTGATTCACTTAACAATTGTATCGCTACTTTAACAATTGCGGTGACTTCACTTAACAAAGGTGGGAAGGAAAGTTGTAAAATGAAGCAAAACTCATTTAACAAAAGCTTCTCTGGGCTCCATTGTGGTCATAAGTCGAGGACTACCTGTAAGAGGCAGCCTACTCTGCCTTTGCTGAAGATCTAACTCCCACCGCCCTGTCTTAGGCCTAAAGATATTAAACCATGTAGTAGGGTTGTCGTTGCTATTATCCTTCTCATCTTTCTCCATCTATCCTACTATTTTCTCCTATTGGCATCTTATGATTTATCGCTTGTTTGTCTGTTATGATTGATTATTGTAACTAGGATTTATGATCTATGACTTACCACTTTGTTGTTTGTAAGTAGACTGAGAGCTTATGCACTGCAGACAAATTCCTTGTGCGTCCAGTCATATTTGGCCAATAAAGAAGATAGATAGAACTCTTTATTGGCCAAGTGTGATTGGATACACAAGGAATTTGTCTTCGGTGTATAAGCTCTCAGTGTACGTAAAAGGAAACAATACTTTCCTTTTCGAGTCATAAGACACAATACTTAATGATAGTCTTAGGGTACAAATAAGCAATCAAATCATACTAGGAAACAAAGAATAGTCAATTGTATTCCTATTCCTATTCTTCCTCAATGCAAGTTTATGCAGTAATGGATTTCATTGACAGCAAAGGAAAAGACATGCACCCACCCACTCATCAGGAAATATTATTTATATGTATATAAATATTTACATATATAAATACAGTAGGAAATATTTATAATTTTACAATACAGCTTATGATAAATAGAATTCTTTATTGGCCAAGTGTGATTGGACACACAAGGAATTTGTCTTCGGTGCATATGCTCTCAGTACATAAAAGGAAATGGTACATTCGTCAGGAATCATAGCATACAACACTTAGTGATAGTTGCTAACATAAGCTTTTGCCATGGCAATAGGAGTAAAAAACAAAAAGTTTTATTCGGTACAGGTAGTCCTTGATTTATGACCATTCATTTAGTGACTGTTTGAAGTTACAATAACACTGAGAAGAGTGACTGATGATCATTTTTCATACTTAGGACAGGGCTGACTGAAGAAGCTTCTTGGATAAGAAGCAAAACATCTTCAAAGAAAAACAAGAAAGTCCAGTTGCCACTTGAAAAAGCACCTTTGGGAGATACTTAGGACTGTTGCACCATCCCGCATGGTCACACAATCAAAATTCAGAGGCTTGGCAACTGGCATGTATTTATAGGACAGTTGCAGTGTCCTGATGTCATATGATCGCCTTTTGCGACCTGCTGCCAAGCAAAGTCAATGGGGAAACCCGATTCACTTAACAACCTTGTTAACTAACTTAATAACTGTAGTGATTCACTTAACAACTGTGGCAAGAAAGAATGTTAAATGGGTCAAAACTCATTTGACAACTGTCTTGCTTAGCAACGGAAATTTTGAGTTCAGTTGTGATTGTAAGTCAAGGACTAGCTGTATTTATTTTATCTTGTCATACTAGCTGTATTTACTTATTTACTTATCTTGTAAGTATGACTGATAGTAGAAAGAAACTAAACTAAAAAAATGTATTATTTCTGTGCCATTGCGTTTATACTTTGGGCATGAAGGCAGGATGCCTCAGAGATGTCTCAGTCATTTGTTCATTGCTCATATATTAGCTTGAACTCCCCAGCGGTGCCTTTCATATGATGTTGCTGAGCAAAGATTTTTTTTTGACAAAGATGCCCCTTTTCTTGCATTCCTGCACCCAACAAACTCCTTTTGCCTAATATTTGCACGGTGGTTGTGTGTCTTCCTGTTCTGTTTTCTAATTGATATTCTTTTAATTTAGGAACAAGAACTTAAAGCTGCTGCCGATAGCGTGTTATCAGAAGTGAGAAAAAAGCAAGCAGACACAAAGCGGATGGCAGAAATTCTACGTGGCTTAGAAAAGCTTAGGAAACTAAGAAAAGAAGCAGCAGGAAGAAAAGGTAAATACTTTGTACTTCTGTTATCATTCATAATTGTAACTGTGTGTTTTTTAGTTTGTGTTTACTCCTTTTGGCGTATGGTATTCTGTATAGTTGGGAAACTTTGTGCGAAAGTCCCAACATTTCTGCCAGTGGATCTCACACTGCTTTTTCTGATTTTAATGTTTATTATAAACTTAGAAGACTTGCATAGTGAACCAATCCAGTCTTGTAGCAGAGGATAAGAGACATACAAGTAGTCCTTGACTTACAACCACAATTGGGATAGGAATTTTGGTTGCTAATTAGTATAGTCAATAAGCGAGTCATCATGGGACCAGACCCAATTTTGTTACCTTTTTTTAAAAAAAATGAATCAGTGTAGTTGGTAAGTGAATCTGTTTTCCCACGTTCACTTTGCTTATCGGGTAGGTTCCACATTCCACATTGCCGTTGTAACTCCAAACCAGTGTTAAACAAGTAGTCGTAATTTGAGGATAGCCTGTTTAGTTATTCTGCTGCAAATAATTGAGGAACTTGAGAAGGGGTCGGGGAAAAATCCCAGAGAGCATATTCATTTTTATTCCAAGGCGTTGATTTAAATCAAACCCAGAAATCTAGATGGGAAACTATGTTGTTGAAATAAAACCAGTGGAGGGCTGCAACCGGTTTAACAACCGGTTTGGTGTATGCCCGCTTCAAAAGTGCAACAGTTAAGCTTAGCTGAGGCAGCGCCAGTGAGTAGAAAGACTGCAGAGGCATGGAAATCAGCTGTGACGCTCAATTAAACTGAGCAAGAAAAAAAAAAGAAGGGGATATAGGAAAGGGGTTATAGGACAGGATAGGGCAGCAGCGTGTGGTCAGGGCCAACTGATCATCACAACTACCGGATCGATAGAACTGACACAACCAGGCAGCAGCCCACCATTGAATAAAACCTACTGTAAATGAGAAAAAGGGCCCATAATAGCAATAGTGCTTAGACTTATATACCACTTCACAGTGCTTTACAGCCCTCTCTAAGCGGTTTACAGAGTCAGCCTATTGCCCCCAACAATCTCGGTCCTCATTTTACGGACCTCAGAAGGATGGGGGGAGGGGCTGAGTCAACCTTGAGCCGATCAGGATCGAGCTGCTGGCAGTCAGGAGAGTTAGCCTGCAATGCTGCATGATAACCACTTTGCCACCATGGCTCATAAACTATACAAAAGTCCTTTTTAGAAACAATTGGGTTGGGTTTTATTTCTCTTCCATGGCGAGACCTAGGTGCTTTGACAGAATGTTGGATGGGATTTTAGCTTGGGAAGGTTGAGAACCCCTGACTAAGAGAGCTGTGGGATGATTATGAAACAACAACAACAACATAAGAAAATAGCAATAAACACTTGCGTGTGTTCGGTGCAGGTGTTTGTCCGCCACCAGCTGCAGATGAAGCCTTTGAAAGCGAAGTCCAGAGTTTAAAAGCGTTGATTAAAAAACGCACTGAACTCTACGAAGCCGAAGAACGAGCTCTCCGAGTCATGCTGGAAGGAGAGCAGGAAGAAGAAAGGAAACGAGAAATGGAGAAGAAGCTGAAGAAGGAAAGGGAAAAGCTCCTGCAGCAGAAACGTGAAATGGACTCCAAACTCTTTGGGGATCCAGGTAATTTTCACAATGCTGATGCTCTGCTTTGGGAGAGAGAAGGTGATTTATCCTTGAAATCCATGAATGTTTTGCTTCATTTATGTAGCCACTTTGGGGAGGGAGTGGTTACATTAAAAGTATTTATTTTTATTTCAGTTGCAAACAAAGTAAAAAAAAAAAGTAACTATTCCCCAAAATGTATATTTATGTAGTTCTTCCATGTCCACACAAGAATTGACTTATTGGATTTAAAATAAAGTTTCATCTCCTTAAAAAAAAACATAGGAGATCTATTCTTACAATTAATGGAGACTTGTATTTCTGTAACTGTAAAGATTTCCTTACTTATTATTTATATTTTAGAAGAATTTCCACTTGCCCACATTTTGGAGCCATTCACACAATACCATTTGCAAGCTGAATATTCTGTGCCAGCTCTCATCCAGATCAGGTAAGAGTCATTTGTTAGTAAATAAAATAAATTGAGTTGTAGGACTAATTTGTTTTACCTAAAAACCTGAGAATTCTCAACTGTCTTGAATTCAGGCTGCCCTATGAATTCCTTTTTAATCCATTTGTTATAGATGTTAATGTTCAGTTACAACTGTTGAGTCTGCACAACTTAGATTGTATAACTGTCAGTAGTTATGTAAAGCATATTTTATTATCCTGTAAATCTTTGCAACAAAGTTGTCTGTTGGGGATGCTGTGATGAGAAACAGTAAATTGTCAAAATGATTTATAGTCCTGTTTAATAAAACCTGAGGTTTAAACTAGACCCAGAAACTGGAATTAATGGAGGTAAAGACCATTTTTATGTGTCTTCCTTCCCACCTAATTTACTTGTGTGCTTTATTTTTCTTTAAATTAGGAAATATCATTTGTTTTTGTGATATATAAACATTGCTCTAATGAATGCTATAAAACCTGTCTCCAGCATGATTGAATCTCTCTGGCTATAGTAGAAACTGTATTGGTATCTATCACAGATTATAATCTTGAGATTTTGATTCAGCCCATCGCTCAGTTTCAGCAGGTCACTCAAAAAACAGTGTTGCATTTATACCATATACTGAACTAAATCATTTATAAAAGTAACAGCTGCATTTGCACAACATGCTATGTTTAACTAGTACTTTATGACTTGCTTGTTATACAAGCGCCAGCCAGTTAATTTATTGTGCAAATCCACAAAATAAATTAATTCAGTAACAGGATAAACCTGTTGTGTGAATGCACCCAGTCTCTTAAATTAATCTACCTCAACAAGGTAATTGTGAGGATAAAACGGGAGTGGATCTAATCTATACCATTGCATGCTCTTGAAAGAAAAACGGAACATAAATAGAACAGCTTTTTTAATAGTCCCTTGAGTAGCCATAGTTCATTCAAATTGCCTATAACCACATTCTTATAATATTTGCAACTATCTGTGAACTCCATATTCAGCTGCAGTTGCCTCATTACATGCTTTGAGTGAAATAATTCAGACGAGGAATAGATACTGTGCTCAGTGTGTTGTCTAACTTTTTCTATTAAAGGCATGAATGGGATCAATACTTGGTGCCTGCAGGTCACCCTGAAGGAGATTTCATTCCGCCAGGATGGGTCCTTCCAAGTCCTCCCTCCAGTGACACCTGGGCCACTGCTGTCAGGTGATGACTTCGAAGCACCATTGAAGACGAGACACGGCATGATTTGCCAGTTTGGGAAGGCTGCCATAACATGTGTGATTGATAACTCACATTAGAAGAGTTCTTTGAGTTTAAAATGTGTTATAGGTAGCTAAAGAATACCAGAATATATTGATCGAGAAGACAAGCATTATCCTTACATAAGCGGTTAAAAATATAGTATTGATACTTATTATAGTGCTTGTAAGTCCTCTCTAACATCTGGTTATACTTTGGTATGTAGGATTTTGATCATGAAAGAAGTGTCAATGAATCACTGCTGTGCATGTATTGGAGTGTGTGGGATAGAGCCATACTTTAAAACGACTTTCCTCAGAAATGTATCTGAGTTTACCTTAAATGGGATGTAAATTCTACAAAATCAAAAGTGTAATCCCAGCGATAGAAAAATAGGCATGCCATGGATCTGCAGGGTGACATTGGCTAATAGAGGCCAGATATAAAGCTCAGCTTATCTATGGAGCTTATATAGTTCAGAGACCATGCAATTAATGCGTCAGTTATAAACATTCTATGTGTTCTTCATGTAAAGTAAACTGGGAAGTCAGAAGTTATTGCCCAAGGCCACATCAAAGATGATTCCTTTGGAACAGGATCCAGATGTTTAAATTTAAGCTATTTTCCAAAACACCTCTGTGGTTATCTTGACCTTACATGGCAGGAGTTAAGTGAATTGACAGATGTTGGCAAATAGTTGTTTCCTTTGAAGTTTGACTTACTGCTTTCAAAAATTATGACACTAAATTGGAGTTGCATGGAGTGGATTAACAGTAGCTTTTCCATGTTACCATAAAAAGTGCCTTTAATTTATACACACGTGTGAGTCGCATTAGGGAAGCATTTGTTTTTTGTTTTTCTCTTAAAATAGGATAATAGAATAGGGATATAAGCTTAAAGTGGTTTTGCCTCTATATTTTCATTATAACATCAAAGCATAGTTTGGTGTTTAAGAAAGGAGTCTTGAACTTGTATGTTCTCCTGCTCTCTTTTCTGTATTTTAATGACCCCTTGCCAGCCTAGCTTACAACCCTAATTGAAAGGCACATTTTCAGCTTTAAATAAATAACAAACTGCAGCAACACAATTCATTCCTTGAAGTGAAAGAATGTAAACAGGAAGCAAATAGAGATTTTTTTAACTGTGAATTACTAGCTGCTCAGGAACTCTATTTGTGCTTATACAGATTTCCTATAAAGAACAATACTCATTCTGTATAAATTCTGTGATTCATAAATTGCAAAAAACTAGAAATTACTATTGCTGACCAAAAGAAATGTTTTCATATCAAACTTTGCTACATTTCTTCACTGCTCCGCAAATACCATTTTGATACTCAGTTATTTTACATTCACTTGCTCCTTCAGATCTGTTTACTTCCGAAACAAAGTTCTAAGTATTTAATACCAGTTGCTTTAGTTTTTAGTATTACTTATACTGGAAAGACTGAATGTTCTCTGATCTTATACTTTTTCCTGCATTTCTTTAAGAAAAAGTTACTATTTTAACACATTTTATTTGTATAACTAGGTCCACAAACCCTGTTAATCATCTTTTCTCAGACCCAAGAAAAATTAAAACCTGAGGCATGGCTGTTAATGACATAAAAGAACAAGTTGTTCCCAAATTGCTAGTACAAACCATAGCTTTTGTCTGGTACATGTGTGCAATAAATAGACTTGTTAAACTTTTGTTGGAAGATCATTGTCACATAATCTGCAACGCTTGCTTTATTGTCTTGTAAAGTTTGCGACAAAGTCTTGAGGATGCTGTAATGGGAAACTAAATTGTCAGAGTAACTTACAGTCCTGTTTAATAAAAGTATGTTGGCTTTTGTTTGTACTTAATAAATTATCAGCATTTCACGCTTGTATCTGGCATTTATTTTGCTTCCTTCATGGCACAGAATCTCCTTAAGCAAAAAGCCACAAGATGCAGCAGTCGCCGCTGTTGGAAACAAAATTGTTGTGCATTTTTCTTCATAATACTGTTGAAAATACAAACCCCAAAAGCATCTTCTCGCTTCCAGACATTTTCAGTTGAGACATTATATGATTATATGTTCTCACTGAGCACAGTGACCTATATATGGCTTCTAGAGCAGATTAGGCTGCTTACTCCATTGGAAAACTTGACGCTAAGTGCTTATTCAACAGCTCTAATCATTAGGCTTGGCCAGGGCTCCCTCTTCAACAGTGGAGGTGACTGCCAGCAAGACATCTCCGTCTTCCACTGGCAAATGCCTTGCTTAATTCTTTGCTAAGGTGAGTTTTCCTTTACCTAAGAAATAAACACGTGTAACCTGGAGAGTTGAGTGTTAAGCTGAAGAAATCGATTGAGGTTCAGAGGTGGGTCTCTTGTGTACAGACAGAGAAATAAATCTAACCTTCCTTTAAAGAATAATTTTTTTAGCTCAGAGATTGCAATCCTTACAAAAGAATTTAATGTACTACTATATTATCAATAGTTCATATACTGCACACTAAGTACCCACTCTTAGTAAATCCTTTCTGCACTTAATAGACTTCTTTGTCTTTTTTTTCTCCTTTTGCTTGTATGTTCCTTATTTTTTAAAAAAATAATGTTTTTAAAAAATAATGTGATAACACTTAAAGTTGGCATTTTAAATTGCAAGCAGTGAGAAATATTACAGTGCCTAATATTTCAGTTGTGATCAGTTCTTTGTAGACAGTTCTGGTATATTCATGAAATCTATTGTCTTTGGGAGGCCTCTTCAAATTAGATTTTTTTTTCAAACTTATGCAAACTGATATTATTCCCATTCTCCAAGATCTAAATTAACTCAAGATACCACTTACT
>JAEANM010007566.1:0-17631 GCA_017656035.1 Myanophis thanlyinensis | reverse complement strand
GTCCAAGATCAAAGTAAGTGGTATCTTGAGTTAATTTAGACCTTGGAGAATGGGAATAATATCAGTTTGCATAAGTTAGAAAAAAAAATTCTAATTTGAAGAGGTGTGCATTGCACACAGACTTTTCAAACCCTAAACTTGAGAAAAGGGATTGCATTTTTATTAATTTGAAGTTACTCTGATGCTCGAATACCAATTTTGGTTTTTAGCCTAATAAGGTAAAAATGCCCATTTATAGAGCCCAAGAGTAATCATTTAGCAAAACAAGAATGTGCTTAGAGCAACAATGCAAGAAGGGGCACCCCAGAGATTTCCCCCACTGTTATCATGCTCTTAACTCTTTCACTTCCATGCTCAATTTTAGATGACTTTTTTGGAATTGTCCTTATCTGCTGTGTTAAACTTTAATCTGCATTAAAAAAAAATATTTGGCATGGTGAGTGACTCCAGTTTAAACATTTGGTTTCAGAGTGTCGTCAGATCCAGGATCCATTTGTTTCCATTTCATAGTGTGAGAGTTTTTCTCCCATTGAGGAGCACCATTGCTTGTTTATATTTGAGACATAAACTGGCCTTAATCTGACCCTACATCTATTACAAAGGCAAATAAAAGAATCTTTGTGTACAGAACTCTAAAACCTGGCCAATATTTTAGTGTCACATTCCAATGCTTTCATTTTTAGAAGAGACAGACAAGAACTCTGGATTGCTAGCTGTCTAATGTATAACATCAGAAATCAGTGAGTAACCAGAACCACAAGTTTCCTAAAACTGGCTATCTAGAATAATTTACCAGCTAGGCACTCTATATATTCAAGTAGAATACGTAGCTCAAGACTGAACCAGGGATCCTTGGTGCTCTCTAAGCTTGGCTGCTTGCTTACAGATTTTTCTTTACCCATCTAGATAACATCATCAATGTGAGTGGGTGTGGGGTTTGCTTCCTGTTTATATAGCTTCCTGTAGCTTGCCAGAAATTACTAAGAAGAAAACTACACCCCCACCATCTGGCAGGACAAGCTATTGTAAATAAACAATGAACAAACCATACTCTCAGTGATAATGTTACTTAGTGGGGTAATAAAATATTTGCAACCAAACAACCAAGCTCAGAGAACGCAGAAGCTTCCACTCTATACATCATTTGAAAATTTGTGGCATTTACAGTAAATATAAAAAAACTTTCCCATTAAAATTGTTTCAACTTTCCAGCTGATTACAATTCATCATGCTTGATTTAAGAACAAATCATATATATTTCTTTTTTCTTTGATTTGCCTAATTGTTTGCTTCTACAGTTATGACTTAATATACCCTGAAGATTAGGAAAGGAGAAAAATGTATATTAAATGAAGTTTTCAAGGGCATTATGACTGATTCAACAATATTTCCAATTTATACTTTGTCTTTGGAAATTATGCAACAACAGAGACATACTTTGCAAGCAACTTCCAGCACTTAGGTTTCACGATAATCTTGTTATATTAATGCAAGACTATTACCCTAAACATCTTAAGAAGACTATTAAAAGAATTAGAGAACCATCTGTTGCAGCTTTATATGAGTATTTTAATTCCTTTTAATGAGTCATCATTGTAACTGACCTCCACTATTGTAATACTTTTTAAGATACAAGGGCTCAATCCACCAAACAGATTTGCCCCCTCATAATAATTATTTCACATTTAGCTTACATGAACACATTGCATTCAAATGTTTACTAACAAAAGATGATATTGTTATATTTTAATAATCATTCCCCAATGAAAAACATCTTTACTGGCTTTTTAGAAGATACAATAATTACGTTTATGTGGCTTATCTAATCATTATATTTACACATGGGCATCTACTTATAAGTAACCCTATGATATTGTCACGTGGATGCTTCTAATGAACAAAGTAGCATTTCTCAAAGTCCAGAAAAAAAAAACTGTCCCTAAACCATTCTTTTTTACTTTAATTTACAAATTAATTTTCTTTGCTTTAAAATGAAGGTAACAATTTACAGTTACTGTACTACAGACTGAGTACAAGTGATTTCTTGTTGCTGCTGTTGTTTTCCTTTCCTTTTTCCCCAGAGATCATAAAGAATTTTAAATAATTCTTGTAATGTGAATTAACAGATGCCACTTACAGTATGTGCATGCACCATAAGGGAGCTTGTTAGAAAACAGTGACAATGTAGATTGATCCAGTCTCTCCCATGAAACTTGGCAAAGCAGGGAATTATTTATACTCATAGATGGCATTTGTAAACCCAAAAGGCATTTAATGTTGATGATCCAAAAATGCCAAGAGAAGATCTATAATTCCAAGAGCCCTGCAGTAAACAGAATGTTCTTGTTGTTTTCTTTCGATCCTATGAGAAAAGTTGGTTGGCCCATAGTCCCCCAATGAACCTTTGTGGATCAGGAGGGACTGGAATCTGGATACCTCTGCTTCTAGTTCAGCCCTTTGACTACTACATCATCGATGGGTAGATAACAGATAGACAATCAAGTAGCTTGTTTGTGATTGTCTGGAAGTTGAATCATGGCAACTGGACTTCTTTTTTGGTTTGAAATGTTTTGCTGCTTATCTAAGTAGCTGTTTCAATCTGAGCAAGTTGGTTATGGACACCTCATATATATCCTCCAGGGTGATTTCCTTTTTCACCAAATCTGAATTGGTTCTTAGGTGAGTAGGCAGAGAGTTGTTAAGGGTCATTGCTCCTAAATCCTTCCCTCAAGTGTGTTGTTAAGTGTGAACTCATTGGTGAACCTGTGAAGTGGTCTTGATCTTCCTGGGGACTGATACAAGAGTAGCATAAAAAATGGAGGACAGGTTATATCTGAGGCCTCCACCTCTGTTGAAGGAAGTATTTTCCACTTTAGCATAAATGGATTCCTTCGCTCCTCTCTCAAATCATATATCTTCCCTGTCCAAAATGTGAACATTATTGTCCTCAAAAGACTGTTCTTTTTCTTTTAAGTGAAGGTATACTGCTGATTCTGCTTGCAGACTCTGTAAACATCATGAATCACCTCAAATCACTGCATCCCCCCCCCATTTTAGGGGGAGATGGCACAAGATGTTAAATAAAGATTCTGTGAAGATTGATAAAGTGAGCATGGAATATAAATTTTCAAACCCTTAAGATTTTTTTCCCACAAATCCAAATTAACATTGTGCTAATACTGATGTTGAAAACAGTTTTCTTTTTCTTTGAATAAACATCTGTGCCTGAGCTGTAGATACCAGCAAGCAAATAAGATGATCTAGGCCATTTATTCAGAAAACATATTAATAATATTTGTTATCTTGCTGGAATATCTTCTCTCTCCAAAATCTGATGGAGTCAACTTCCCATTCCCTTTGGGGACCTGATCATGAGAGGCACAAGAAGGAAAGACATTGTCTGATACAGACGATTAAGTAAGCCTTATAAGAAGGGTTGATTCTTGCTTTGACATTACTTGGCAAATGGACACAGGATCCCTGGTTTGCCTTAGTCCCTTATATAGAGGGCGGTATAGAAATTTAATAAAATTAAAAATTAAAATTAAAATTAAATATCTTCCTTGAAGGTATGTGACAAGATGCTAGCTAGCCACCATTAGCTACAATACCTAAGAATAGAAAGAAACAAAGAGCTGATCACAGACAATTGCTAAGAAAAATATTTGTGAACGTAGAAAAAAAGATGATGTTTTAAAGAAATAAGCACACTATGGAAAAGTTAAGAATTAGTGAGAGGATGGATTGACAGATCAGTTATGGTGTTGCATACTAAATTTTAGAATGGAAAAAATGAATTCAGAATAAGAATAATTATTCCATATTTTGCCTCCTGGATCAGCCATTGATTCTTGCTTACCTCAATCACTTCTCCTCTAACTCACCTCTACTTCTGAGAGATGAAAGTGACTTTGGAATATGGTGAAAATTCAACATCAGTCTATATTGGGAAGACCTTTTCCCATTTCCCTCTCCTCTTCCCCTTCAATCTCAGTTTTTATTTATTCTCAATAACTGAGTCAAACTTCAAATATTGTACTATCTTATGCAGCTAGGTCAGACATTCCAAACTTTCTCAGTTCATGGCACCCTGAGCATATCACTAATTTTTAATAGTGCCCAAATTATATCCGAGGTCATTGTAGTAAGTAAACTCATGAACAATTTGGTTTATTAAATAGTAAAATATCTTCTGGCACCTTTGTGAGTTCACTGTGACACTCTGGGGTACTGTGGCACAAAATATGGGACCCTCAGAACTAAATCAAGATCCCAAAAGACTGAAACTTAGCTGAATCCTAAGCCTTATGCACACAGCTTAGTCATATAGGGCAGGGGTGTCAAACTGTATTTCATTGAGGGTTGCATCACGGTTGTGTTTGACTTTGTGGGGGGCAGGGTTGTTGTGACCAGCTCAATGTCATGTCGAGGCTGCCTGTGGTGGCCCAAGTAGTCTGGCAGTGAAAACGGACTCCCAAGTTTCATTTTTGGCTGTGACGGCCTCCCACAACCCTCTGCCAGTAAAAACGTGAGCTCCATTTTTGCTGGCAGAGGCACTGCAGGCCAGTCTTTTGCTGTTTCCAGGCAGCCCCGCGGGTCAGTTCTAAGTACCTTGTGGGTCAAATCTGGTCCCTGGGCCTTGAGTTTGACACCCCTGATAGAGGGGCTATCAAATGGAATGGAGTATATGGGGGTAGGAAATAATTACAGAGTGAACAAGGTTCCCTTTCAGTAATCAGAAAAATACTAGTCCCTCAGTGGTAGCAGTAGGTAATTAACAATCTTCATTTACAGACAGAAGTTATTTACAGACTATCATCACTTCCTTGGTGGAAGAAATACACTCAGAAAACATGCAACTGACGGTTCTCAGTCAGTGGGCAAATCATCATCGCACTGAGATGAGGAGTTTCCCTGATGGGGGACAAGTGATAATTCCAAGTAGAGGCAGGGATGTGAATGGAGACAAAAGAAAATGAACAGACACACCCTAAACTGGGATAGTTTATGACCCTTTTATGAATAAATTGATACTAGATTTCACACTTCTTTGATTTCCTACATTCCCCAACAGTTGACATATTTAGCTATTTAAATTATTTGACTATGATCCTATGTACAGTTTTTCTAGGCAGCCGCTTCGTTTGTACATAGAATTCTGATAGTTAAAATAATGGCATTCCATACACAAGAAATTCAGAAATGTTCAAGATAAAGTATAACAGAATGGGTCAATAATCTAAATATCAATGCAAAATATGCAGTTTCAGTTCTGTAGGGATGCCTGTGTACTATTTGTATCTGTTTCAAACTTGGCAGATTTCTTCTAATAAGGCTTCACCTGCTAATTGGTCTGAAAGTGACAATTGCTGTCCCATAGGCAATTTGTAACAACTGAGTAAACGGCCTCTTAATATACAGCATGAAATGACTTTGAGCCAGTTAGTCGAGCAACAAAAATAGGATTAGAATTTATAACAAGATGTTTGGCAGTATGGAGGACCTGTGCATGGTAATAGGGCAATTCATAGTTCTAAAAAAGATAACACCAGGTAAAATGTCAAAAGTTGTAGAAAGGTTTAGGGTTTTTAAACTAATACAAATATTCCTTGTATCTTATAAAATATGCTTATTAGAACTAGTTGATTTGTTTTTAAAACATCGTTGTGGAATTTTCCCATTTTTCAATATTGCATTGTACATAGTCTTCTTAAAGTCTATTTACTAAATGTGAACATGGATCCTGCAGATAATTATTTTATTTTCATTTCTTATGCCCCAATTAAGACATTTTTAAAACTAGCAACTAGTTGTAATCTATTTATATTTTTAAATGTTTATTTGTACTTTATATTCCATTTTTCCTTCTACAACATTTCTTCTATATTAACAATACCACTTTAATAAACAGAGGTACTTACAGAAGGTGGCCTTCTATTTATGAAAATGAAGGGAACTATGAACTTAAGCCAACTCCTTTCTCCTATCAAAAAGACTACTGTATCATGTCAATCTGTTGTTGCAAACTTCAGATGATTTCCATCTTTCAGATTTTATCCTCCACAAAAATATGTAATACTTTTATATGTATTCCTGGGTGCATGTATGTTTGTGTATGTGTCTCTATCTATCTATCTATCTATCTATCACTGTGATCCACATCCAAAAAGGTGTCCAATACTATGACACTTTTTTGGGTGTCTCTAAATCCTGATATATGTAGAAAGGAGACAGTGTCGTGACACTGCTTTCATAAGTCTGATTCCCCTTGTCCTATCCCACAGACACTGCTGGATATATACCAGTATTTTGCAGAAGCTGTCTACCTACACACACACACACTATTGAATAGCTGATTCAAATAATTATGTCTGTAAAATAACAGGCTCCTTCTATAAAGATAATTGAGCCCTAATTAGTTTGATTGTTTTATGTACCTTGTTTTGAGTATTTCTTTACTAAGATAGAGTAGTCAAGACTATTACTCCTATTTGTGTTTGCCAAAGTCTTTGTGTTCAATGTCAGAAGCTATTATGACATATTAAAATTGCAGAGCAATAAAGCAAAAATGAGGTAGTGTTGGATTTGAAAACAATGTAGAAGCACAAGTTCCTTGAAATCATATTAGAAATGTCTAGAAATTCTGCTTCTGCCATTATATAACAATGTTATCCAGTGAATTAGCAGCCAAGTTAAAGACTATTCAGGAATCTAGATCAGGCAGCCTGGGGGCCGCATGTGGTCCATTGCAAGTGCACCTGTGGCCCACACAGTTTTACATGCCAACTTGGATCCTTCTTGAGCAGAAAGGCAGGGTAAAATATTTTAAATCAATAAATAAAATTAAGTATGTGAGTAAACAGGAAGGAGAATCCTACACACTGTCCTAAGTTCACTGTTGAAAAGGCAGTCTAGACATGTAACAAATAAACAAAAAAGCTTCTGAGGCTCCCCGGGCAAATTGCAAGAGAAACGCCTCTCCCCTGAAGCAACAGTAACTCCTCCTTAGCCTGGTCAGAGAAGCCTGTCAGGCGAGGCCAGCGCTTGTAACTTGACCTGTGCTGCCACCACTGGCTTTGTTTTCTGCTTGTCCCACCATCCCAAGAGCTTCCAAGGGTGAGCCCAACCGCTGTGGCCCAATTGAAGAGAGTGCGGCCCTCATCATAACTCAAATGTGACAATATGGTCCTCGGGGGACTCTGAGTTTGACATGCCTGATCTAGATCATTGCAAAATAATTTGTTCCATTTATATAATAAATACCTTGTATAATATGCAGTATTAATAATCAACTGGTTATATCAGATGCTTGCAAGATGAATTTATTGTTAAAAAATTAGTAGGGACTATAAAAACTCAAAAGATGCTGAGAAATCTATTTGTCATAGCACATTATAAAATTCATTATACCTAACACATGAATATTTAAGTAAAATATAACCGTTCATCACTAATCAATCACAAAGACATGAAATTATTATATTCTGAGAACATGACATTCTGGACTTCTTCAAGATATTTAAGTTTTTGGGTTTTTTTGTAGGTTTTATTTTGTTGGACGTAGAAATGACAGGATATCCAATGAAATATTATTTTACAGTGTTTTGCAGATGCATTTGCAACATCTAAAACCCTTGAATTATTGTTCCTTTTGAAAAAAAATTCAGATTGTTTTAAATTTCTAGTATGCTTTTTAAACAAACAAAGATTACCAATTGTTTACACAAATGCTAAAATGAAAAGTCCTATTTGAATAAATCCATTGGTAAGGCTTTAAATATTAAGTATATATCCAGTGTTGGGATTCAAATAATTTAATAACCAGTTCACCCAGACTCAGGTTGGCTGTCGTGGGAGGCGTGGCCCATCCCCATATTTCAGTTCCACTGCACATGCGGGTCGAGCCTCCCACAGCAGCCAACCTGAGTCTGGATGAACCAGTTGTTAAATTACAACACCCCCCCCCCCATGCTATTAAAGTGGATTCTGGGTGCTGCACTGCAATGGAGAAATGGGAAATGGAGTGGCCGACACGAGGGAAGAAGAGCAGGGAGAAGACGAGGGAAAACAGCCTCCTCCTTCTCTTGCACCAGCCACTCCGTTTCCCATTTCTCCATTGCAGTGCAGTGCAGTGCTGCGCTGCTTGCTCCATCCACCACCGCCCATGTGCCCTTGCTTTCCCAAACATTTCTTTGCCTGATTTCCAGCCCTTTTGCAATATCTTTTTCCCCCCACGAAGTTGGAATTGAACTTTTTTTTTTTTAGTTCCACAAAAATTTGTTTCCCTGTACACAATGGCAGGAAATGTGATGGAGAAATGTGACTGAACTGGAAAACTGGTAGGCAAAGAAATGCTTGGGGGAAACGAGGGCATCCGGGCAACAGCCACTGAAACAGGTCCATCTCTGTCCAGTACCTGCCCAGACCCACCTGAGGGAAGATCAGCATCTACTAGCACTTAAATGCGGTGGCATTCCAGCTCTGGTCAGGAAGGAGCAGCCTACATGGGTGCTGCTCATTTCAGCACCATCCCTGAACTTCTGGTGCTCTGCCAGCACTTTGGCCCTGGGCTGCTGCCTTATGCGCAAGCCCTGCCCTACCACCAGAGAAGTTTTTGCCTGAGTAATGTGATCAAAGGTTTCCATCGCTCCTCCCTTGGACTTTCAGGGAGAGTTTTTTTTTCCCATCTGGAAGGAAGTTGAACAAAAACCAGATGTGTTCCAGAAAACACAGATTTTTCATAGCACATCTAACCAGTTCACTGAACTCAGCAAAAAATTAGGTATCGGTTCTACTGAACTGGTGTGAATCGGCTGAATCCTACCACTGTATATATCTTATCACTTAAGAGGAGACTTGCTCAACCAAAGATACTTCTTCAGATTTACAAAGAACATTTAACACTGTCAACCTCATTATGTTGAAATTATGAAATAAGTGATCCCATTCTCCCTCGAGCCAGCCTTTGAGGAAAAAGTTGATGAGTCATCATCCACAGGAGACATTACAACTGCCCCCCCCACAACTATCTCCCATTATCCAGGCAACCAATAAGGTTCAGGCAAAACGTTTTCATAATGGAGAGCCCAGGCACAATTTGGTATGCAGCTGGTGTGCTGGGTGACCTTGAAGCAGCGAGGATATACAGCACTAACTTTTGTTTTCCCCAAAACCTTCCCTGTTACATTTCCTCCCTTCATGGCAGTTTGTCACTGAATAGTAGTGAAGGACAAGTAAGCATAAGGTGGCAGTTGACAGACTGGGTGACTTTAAAAAACAAGAGGTTATTAGATTTGGAGGGCCACAAATTCAGATATGGATGGCATAGCTATCTATATAGTATGATAAGGTTAAAATAAACACAGGTTTCAAGAATTATTTTTTTAGATGTGCCATTCTAATTTAGAATAAATACAAAATAAGGCTCTCTTCTAAGAGACCTATTTGGCTATCACCATAGGAAACCTTTTATAGAAAAGAAATGACAGTGAGACCTGTGGTGAAATGATATCTTTTATTCATAATGAACCTAACCTTAAGAAAAAAAAGTTAAAAAAGTATCATAATCAGAAGTGTCTGCACTGGATAACATACTTATAATTAAAAGAAATCTATAACTTAGATTTTAAAAAAAGTTATACTTTTGAATCTGTAAAAAGTGAATTTAAAATTGCATCATTGACAATGATGAAGTAAGGTTTATAAAATGTTGCTGAAGTTGAAACTGCAAAACGAGTATGTTAAACATAGTATGATTCAGTGGGCCAAAAAATACTGGTTATATGCTTGAACAATGGGAAAATATGTGGATGAATGGATTGAAATTCACACTGAATTATAATTTGAAAAGAACATTTTTATAAAATGATATATTGTTGGTATTTAATGCCCGAGAAACTGTCAAAGAAATATAATGGTATTTCAACTGTCTGTTGCAAATATAATTGCAGAAAAGGTACTTTTTATCATTTTTGGTGGATTTGTGATAAAGCAAAGAAATACTGGTGCCAGATCTTTCTTGTCTTATAACAAATAGATTCTTATAGAATATTCTTATAACAAATATAAAATTAAAACTAAAAGTTTTTTTTAGGACTATTGGATAAAGAATTTGAGGGAAAATGGATCTTTTTTTACGATATATGTTGATCATAGTGGGAATCCTGTAGGTGCAAAAATGGAAAGATCTTTCAATTCCCGTGATGGAAAGTGATGGAACTGGTAGAGAAGGCACAACTAACTGCTCTAATTAAAGAAAAGAGCATCCAGTTTTGTTTCTAGTTGGAAACCATTTCTGGACTTAATGTTGGAGCAAAAGATGATCTTGGGCTTTGATGATTGATTTGTTATTACAGGCTAGTACTTAATATATGAAGCAAAAAAGTTTTAACTGTATTTTATATTCTAATCCAAAAAAAGTTGGTTTTTTTCCCCCTCATTTACCTAGTACCCCTTTCCCCTCTTCATTCCTTCCCTAATCTTTTAATATCTTTGTATTTATCTGTATTTTATATCATAATATATTTTGATTAAAAATAAACATGCATCCCACCCAGCAGCTGAAATCCAGATAAGCAGGGATTAACACCAAACAACCAAAGAAAAAACAATGCCCTAATCAAGGAATCCAAGAAGAGAACCATACCTCCACCAAAACTGATAGGGCAAGATACTGTCTATGGAGATTCTCAGTCATTCAGATCATACTTATCCTGTATGACTATTAGTCCTAGTAGCAAAGGTGCTTTTTCAAGAGGCAACTGGACTTTCTGGTTTTTCTTTGAAGACATTTTCACTTCTCATCCAAGAAGCTTCTTCAGCTCTGTTATCTGTGTTATCAGGGTCCCACCCATTTGCACTACTTAGGTGACCCTGAGGACATAGATAAATCTCCATCTGTGGCTTCAATGACTCTCTAAAAGAATGCAAATGAGCAGGTGTCTGCAAAGAGTTAAATCCTTCCATTTCCTACCATCCAGTCAGAGTTGAAGAAGCTTCTTGGATGAGAAGTGAAACTTCTTCAAAGAAAAACCAGAAAGTCCAATTGACTCTTGAAAAAAGACCTTTAGGACAAGCTACTGCATATAAACAGGGAGTAAACTTGACACTCACTTACACTGATGAGGTTATTAGTCGAATAATAAAATACCTGTAAGCAAACAAACAAGTTCAGAGAGCACCAAGATTTCCATAGTTCAGATTTGAGCTACAGATTTTCTCTTTTACAGGTACATTCTTCTACCTATCAACTGTTTCTCTAGCTATTTAACCAGAAGACTGGTAAATACACTGTGTGGTCAAAATTTAATGAAGTGTTTAAAAATAGGGCTGAATAATTTCCTATATGTAAATATGTCTTTTCCCCACTTGTTTGTTTTTCCTTTTTATTCTTTTTTCCCTTTACTCTCTGTGTCTCTTTGATTACAAAGCTATTGTTCCTTGGCTGCATTTAGAAAGATAATAAAAACAGAATTGTTCCAAGGGTCATTCTAATTAGATTTGGGCCATCACTGTTTTATTTTATGAGTTGTTTCATTGTTGATTTATTGTTGTGATATTATGCTAATTTTATTCCTGCTGGGAATGTTTTAAACTGTTTTTTTAAAAATTGTATTAACTGGTGAGAGTCATCTGATTGGGGAAGGATATAAATATAATAAATAAGTAAATAAATATTAAAGCAATAAAAAAGAAAAGAGATCCTTTGGATTTCCTTTGCTGCCAAGATCCATCAAACGGTTCTATGGGCAAAATATTAGCAGTATTCTTTTTTCATTCTCACAAACTTGATTTTGATGTAGCATCTGCCTAAAATATTTACTGAAATGTCTGTATTTCTATATGATTTTTTTTTTAATTAAACATGTGTATAATGTGGTGTTATTGCATAAATATTTCCAATGGTTGAAAGAAATAAAAATCTATTTTTCCCAGTAAAGTAGATATTATAGTACCTAGCTTCTGGGATATATAATGTCAATTTGGCATGTCTTTCAATGGCCTGTCTGCCTATTCCTGGGACAGGGGTACAGTCTAACTAGAGCCAAGTTTTTCTGAATCACTTGTTATTTATAATACAGGTAATACTTGCTTAGGAACCACAATTAGGACTGGCAACTCAATCATTAAATGAAGCAGTTGCTAAATGAAATGGCTATCTATCTATCTATCTATCCATCCATCCATCCATTTCTTTTATGCCATCCATCTTGTCTAGGTGACTCTAGGCAGCTTACAATAAATTACTGTCTTACTTCAGCTATTTTTGCTTTATAAAACTGTGAAGGTCCTAAATGATGATGGTTCATAAAGTTACATTTTTATCACTGTCTCAAAACCAACAGATGCTAAACAAGGACAATCTGTAGATAATTTGCTCTAGTGATGAAGATTCTGCAGTAGGATTGAGGAATCATGCCTGATTTGCTGCCTGTTGCTCTCTCTCAACCCTAGAAATACATAATT
Organism: Myanophis thanlyinensis; assembly: GCA_017656035.1. Taxonomy (NCBI): domain Eukaryota; kingdom Metazoa; phylum Chordata; class Lepidosauria; order Squamata; family Homalopsidae; genus Myanophis; species Myanophis thanlyinensis. The sequence continues at coordinate 5,166 of JAEANM010007566.1, read as the reverse complement.
GGCAAACTATTCCTGAAAATGTAGCCAAAAAAACCTGTGGGGACTTCTCTGTATAATTGCTAAACACTGACTGACTCAAAGACAAGTAAAAACCACATTCTCATAAACAGAGGCATATCAGTAAGCAAATTTAAAAGAATTGAAACACAATGATTTAGGAAGCCATAATAACACATAACGTACACCCATTATAAAATAAAATTAAAGGCATAAAATTATTATTATGAAAATAAGAACATTCACAATTTATTAAAAATGCATTGCATTACAAGATTTTCAGATTTATTCAAGTCTCCCAAAGTGAAAAAGATAAATGAATATATTAATAATTCCTTTCATTGATATGTAACTATAATCCAATATTTCACTTTCCAAAAGTGTCAACATGTATACTATCTTACATGCAGAAACAAATAACTTTATACAACAGCAACAGAAATAAAACAAAGACATGGGTTTAAAAGTAAATTCATTAAAATTCTGTATCTGCCTATCATCCATCTTGAAGAATAACTGACAGAATTACATCTATTACATGCTTTAAGGTTTCTTTGAGTTTTCTTTGTCCTTTTAGTCTATATTATAAAAGGAATTAGTAAGTGCACAGAGACAGCACTACTTCTCTGATGAAGATTTAGCAGTTGGGTGTTTATTTTTATTCAGTTATTTAAGATAATTTATATGGCTGTCAACTCACACTCAATGATTCTGGTCAGCTTACAAATAAAGTGTTGGTGTTGTTGGCAAAGATAGCTTTATTCTTCCAAATGGCGAAATTTTTGACTGAAATGGCTTATTCCTACTGGGTGAAGGTGGTGACACCCTAGTATGTGTTGAGTAGGAGAGACCAGATCAGAACTTGGTTAGAGAGTTTGCCTGGAGCTGGAAATTGTTTCATGGTCTGCCATGACAGTAGCAGTCATATTGTTGCATACCTGCTGCAAAGGGACTCAGAGGGACAAAAAAAATGAGTGTTGCTTGTTTCCAGAATTTCCCATCTTAATTGTTTAAAAGAATGGATGATGACTGTGCACAAGACCTGTGATTTGTGTTGATTTTTGACTGTGGTAGATTGATTGAGGATGGTACAATCCATGGGACGTAAGTTTCAAAATCAAATCAAATCAAATCAAATCAAATTTTATTCATCATGTACACAGTCATACATGGTACGAAATGAAGTGAAATACTTAAGTTTCTCTCAAATTAATACAACAAAAGAAAAACAGAATGAATCCTAGATGAAACCAAGCAACCATATATTATGACTTTTATTTCTATATCTTAATATTAGTGGAAGAGAAGTAAATTTTTATAACTTCATAATGCACAATAAAATCTAAGTAAACCTACAATTCTGCAGGCCACAATGAAATAACTAAGTGTGGTTGCTTTTAAATCCCAATGATTCCCTAGAAGGATACATAGGTTCACTTTTGCTTAGCATGTTTCCTCAGGATGTTTAGTGGCCTAGATTAATAACCTTAATATAAAGCTTGTTTTCTCCCATATCCCCACTTCCCCAGCACTGCTGTTGCTCATTTTTGTTTTATGATTTGATTATAGTTAGTTTATAGTGGATTACAGTGGATTATAGTGGAACTCTATGAATATAAATATAGGTAACAACTTTATTACCTTGCACCATAGGCAGAGGATAGAACAGCACATGCTGTGATTAAGTGATGTTTTCTACACAATAAGAACTATATTAAAAAAAAGCATATTGCTGCTCTCCACATTATAAAGTATGCAGCTGGATTTGACAGAACACTCTGTCCTGTGTAGTAGGCTGTCAGGCAATGTCTCAAAGAGGCTAGATGAAACCAGCTACACTAGGTTTATCCAGTTACACAGCAGGAAAGACAGCTTCTTTGACCAGAATTTAATGTCATCTACTTGCAGATTTTCACTGTAATTTCCACAGAGACTTACCTAGCAACTTAAAAAGGAACTGATGTTTCCTATTACATTCTCTAGCAACAAGATAACACATATCATATCTGTTTTAAATGTCAGTCATGACATCTTCTATCTCTTTCTCTCTGAAATGCCACTATTATTTCCAGTCTGCTTTGCTAGGTGTCCAAAGTACAAGACAAAACTATTCATTTAAAGGCTTGGCTTGGTCAAAGAAAAAAACTTTATGTATTTCCCTCAAAATTGTTCAGCTGTGACAAACCACACCTAGCTAACAAACTCTCAATCTCATTCATCATTCATATGTATGTATGTATGTCAGTAGTGGTATTCAGCCTGGTTGCACCAGTTCTAGCAAACTGGTAGTGGTGACAAACATATGGCCCCACCCACCCGTGCCCTATCCTGTCCTATATCCTCTTCTTTTTTTCTTTCTTGTTCAGTTGAATTACGTGGAACAGCTGTTTTGTGAGCTTCCACAACCTTCCTAATCATCCGGGCTCATTAGCTGCATTTTTGAAGCGCAAAGTGTGCTTACAAAACCGGTAGTAAAACTGGTTGCATCCCACCACTGAGGTATGTGTGTTTGTATACTTCTCATAAATATATAAAGACCACTGTGGGCCAAGTCATGCTATAAAATAGATGAGATGTTGTTTGTGTGAGCAGGGCTAACATTCTGATATTTTGAAAGGACAACTGACACTTTTATTTTGAAACCAAGCTGAACCTAGTTTGAATTTATACTACAGGATTTCCCTGCCCCGTCCACCTGCCTAAAAGTGACAACAAAACAAAATATTGTAGTTTGGGAGTAGGCTATATTGAGGTTTCCTGCATGCAGGTTATAAAACTCTGCTATGTGTGGAGTTATTGTTTCCAATTAAACTTAAATCTGTTAGAGTAAGAATTTACTTCTGAGTGGTCTTGATTGAACTATATTCACAAACAGTTATAAGGTAACATTTTTGAAATATTGCCATTTAAAGCAATTTCCTTGTTATTGAACATGATTATAATAGAAGACTACTCTACCTAATTTAACTCAAATGCCCATAACATCTTGGGACATATACATTGATTCTATCTCTTGTGTATGGAACCAATGCAGAAGAACAGGGCAAGACTGAGCGGCTGATACTTCATACTCCAAATATTTTTTCTGAAATAGACCTCAAATTTAATGGAATATTGGCAATTTTTTTGCAGCAAATTGAATTGCAAACTCATCTTTGTAGAAATTAGATTTTCGTAGTGGAGACATTCTGAAGTATGGTAGAGGTAATTTGAAGAATAATATATAGGAAGCATGCCAAAGCAGTAGTGTTGAAGGCAGATCATAATGTGTGTTCCAACCACTTCCAAAATGCTTTAAATGATTGTCAGTTTTCACCCAAAGTCTGCTGAGATTCATCAGAATAGTCACCTCTCAAAATAGCTGCATTTGATTACAATTTAATAATGAGACAGTAACAGAAAAGATGGCTTCTACTGATAGTTTTGTTGCCAAGACATACTATTAGATATTTAGAAAAGTTATACTGTGACTGATCAATTATGGTGGAAGGGACTCCATCAAGGACCATAAACATACCATTATGATTATGATTAAGTAGACCGTTGATATCCCACACTTTATTAGAATTTGTCAAACAATAATGAAAAAAATGAATACAAGAATAAAAGATAAAAAATACAATGACAGGGATGATAGGCACATCAGTGCACTTATGCACGCCCCTTCTACTGACCACTTAGATATAATGTAAGGTCCATGAAAATCAATTTGTTACTGAAGCTATGAGAATCTGTAGCTGAAACAACTGAATCAGGTAGACCATTCCAGACTTTGATAACTCTATTACAAAAGTCACATTTTTTACAGTTAAGTTTGGAACAATTTACATTAAGTTTAAAGCGGTTGTTAGCACACGTATTATTGCAATTAAAACAAAAAAAGCCATTTAAAGGTAAAACATTACTGCACATAGTTTTATATACAATACCTAGGTCTGACTGCAAGCAACACAGTTCTAAGTTATCCAAACTAAGAATTTCGAGCCTAGTAGGATAGGGGATTATTTCCTCATCAAGTTTCCAGTGATGGGCTATGGTGGCAGAAGAGCCTTCACCTTTTTTGCACTTGTTTTAATCATCAACCTATTGTTGGACTTTGGTATGTGGGGAGTTGCCAGGCAGGAGAGGAGTTGCAGTAGAATTGAAGACTTCTGTGCTCTACTTCTCCTAGAGAGGCCGTTCTGCTTTCCCCCATAGCCCTGCTGACTGTAAAGTGCTTAAGGGTTGGGCTTGTTTATTTCCCTTGCAATCTGGGGGATTCTTCCCCTTTTTTCCTTGTCTGAGTGGGAGCCAGGATGGACATGGTATTGGTGGGGTAAGTGAGATGGTGGCTTCTCCTAGCTGGTGGGAGCAGCAGCAGAAGGATGTACTTCCTTGAATGCCAGTAGGTGTGAATGGGAATGAGTGTGTGATTCTTCCTTTGAGTGAATGTCAAAGGCAGAATTGATGGGTGTGTGTGTGAATGAGGAAGCTACCCCCTGCCTGATGGTGTGAGCAGGGGACTCTGTGTGAAGAGTGAATAAGTACTTTGTGGAGGAGTGGGGAGGCTGGATGCTGAAAGATGGTAAAGGTGTAGTCTGTTGGATATCCAGCTTCCAACATGCTTGACAATAAATGAGTTGTTCCCAGCCCTTAGAACTGAGGAGCTCAACTATGGGGATGGAATTTGCATTCAGGAGATGAATTAGTCATGACCAAAGTATTATTGTGATGGCAAGGACCTGGCTGCTTTCATGGACCACAAAATAGTTTTATAATAGTTTTGTAACAGTCCCAACCTTGATATGCTGGCAGCAGATCTTCAATGGTCCTGGCTATCAGCTACTGCTACTTAATTCCAGGTTGCTCTGTAATAAGTTTCCCCTCATCTGTAATATGATTGTGGATAAAAGAGTGGACCAGGCATATATGGTTCTACAATCCAACAAGACAGACACAGACTACAGAGAATAATCAGAACTGCAGAAAAAACAATTGCTACCAACCTGCCTTCCATCGAGGACCTGTATACAAGTCAAAAAGAGGACTGAGAAAATATTTAAGGACCAGTCACATCCTGGATATGGATTGTTTCAACTCCTACCCTCAAAACGATGCTATAGGGCACTGCACACAAGAACAATTAGACACAAGAACAGCTTTTTCCCAAATGCCATCACTCTGCTAAAC
>JAEANM010007565.1:0-17631 GCA_017656035.1 Myanophis thanlyinensis | reverse complement strand
AGACAGACAGATAAATGATAAAAAATAGACAGACAGACAGACAGACAAATCTGGATGGATATAGAGATAGTAGATGGAGGGAGGGAGGAATAATTGGATGGAGGTAGGGAGGGATAGGTGATAGAGAGGTGAGATAATAGAGCAGAGCATAGAACATAATGGATTTTCATGACGCCTCCTAACTTTTTCGTGTTCCTTTGACTTTCTGCAGCATAGAGATCCAGAGGCAGACGTTTTCAACCAAACAGATGTTTTCCCCCTGCCAACCCTAGAACCCCGCAAGTTGGTATGTTGAGCAGCAGAGGAACTGGAAGGGGAGGGGAGAATTTGAAAGGACCCTCCGCTCTGCCTCGACAGGACGGGCGGCCTCTTGCCTTCAGAAGTTGCAGGTGCTCCATCACTGGAGGTTTTAAAGAAAAAGACCAGACACCCATTTGTCTGGAATGATACAAGATCTCCTGCTTGAGCAGGGGGTTGGACTAAATGACCTCCATGGTCCCTTTCAAGTCTGGAAATTCAGTAAGGGTCTCTTGTTTGAGCAGGGAACTGGACTAGATGACCTCCAAGGTCCCTTTGAACTCTGGGATTTGTGTACGGGTCTCCTGCTTGAGCAGGGGGCTGGACTAGAAGACCTCCGAGGTCCCGTCCAATGCTGTTCTGTTTTAATTCTGTTAACATGGGTAAACAAGCTTTGATCGCTCCGTCAGAGCCACCATCTTGACTGTTTTGATGTCCCGTGTGGAATTCTGGGAGTTGAAGTCCACCCATCTCAACATCTCAGAGGTTGAGAAACACCATTCTAGGAGCTGGTCTTGGAGCCCCCATAAATTAAGATGTCTCCACCAGAGATGAAATTCAGCCAGTTCGAACCGGTTCGCTAGAACTGGTAGTAAAGTTTTTAAGCAGTTCGGAGAACCGGTTGTTAGAAGAAATTTCCTTTTATGTTTTTTTCCACTTTACAGGGTTAATCCTGTAAGGAAGGCAGGAAAGAAACATACTAGCCTCATCTTTATTGCCCTGCCCACCCAGTCACATGACCCTTCAGTCACACCCACCAAGCCACACCCACAAAACTGGTAGTAAAAAAAATTGAATTCCACCACTGGTCTCCACCTTGGCTACTTGAAGTCGGTGGACATCAACTCCCAGAATTCCCTGGACAGCAGTCTCTTTGAAGGGACCTCTTGGCTCAGCGGGAGGACCCATAATCCACTCCCTTCTCTCATTTCCTCCTGTAGGTTGAGCCAAGGTTGGAGCGGAGGGCCAAGAGGGAATCCTTGACCCCTCGCCGATGGAGGAAGCGGACTGGGCCCAGGCCCCCCTGTCGAGGTTGCTATTCCTGGTTGACCATTGTGGCGCCACCTGGACAGGGGACTCACAACGAGACTTCGAACAAGAGCCTCTCGGAGTCAGAGGAATGGTCCAGCGAAGGGGATTAGGCTCCATCTCGCTTCGTGACGTGGCTTGCTTTCCTGCATTTCCTCCCCCCACAAGTTGAGAAAACTGGACCCCCACAGAGCCCCCTGATGCGTGACATTAACCTCCCCCTCCCCAGAAAATGCAATAAAGTGAAAAGGCTGGAAAAGGGGGCGAAACGAGTTTTCTCTTTGTGTTGGATGCGTACATGTGCGCCGCATGCATTTAAAAAGTGGATTGGGCCCACAGTTTGAATGGAAGGGGTCACCATCTTCACACCTCCCATGGGTCTGGCATCAGAAGTGTCTCCTTTGGCAGCGGTTTGCCATGAACCCCAGGGAGGAGAGGGAGAAAGGGAAAGGAAACGCTTAAAGGGAGAGAAAGTGAAAGTAACCAACCTAAGTCTGCCTCTGGGAGGAGACTACGCTTCAAGGCCATTTTCCCGGGGAGAGGAATGGAGCCGCAAGACAGACAGCCTGTATTCAGAAGGACCACTTCAAAAACATCTGAGTCAAGGTTGACTCAGCCTTCTTCCGTCCTTCTGAAGTGGGTAAAATGAGGGCCCAGCTTGTTGGGGGCAACATGCCGACGCTGCAATTTTGTAAGGCTCCCCTGCTTGAGCAAACGACTGTACTAGATGACCTCTGAAGTCCCTTCCACCTCTGCTCTTGCTGTTGCTATCTTCTTTGAATGTGATTGGGCAATGGAGTAGGGTGGGATGGAGGGAGTAATGACGAGATATGCCTAAGATGGGGAAAGTTCCACCCAGGAATTCGGCGTGCGAACTTCAGTCTTGGCTTTACCGTAATCAACTGGACCTTTAGTAGATTCTACCTTTGTCTACCAATGAACTTAAGGATCCGTCTGACTTAAAGGTTCAAGTTGGGGCAGAACCAGCATCTGATCCAGCCCGGCCCATACAACGTTTACCTGTTGTAAGAAAAACAGCCTCTAATTTCATTTTATTTATAATTATTTATATTTCATACTTCTTTTACCACCCACCTAGCTACTTCATGGCAACGGGATTCACTTAACATCTGTGGCAAAAGAGGACGTAAAATCAAGCGCAGCTGAGTTAGCTGTTCTGACCCAGGCTCAACAGAATCCGGAAATGAGCTTTTGGACTGGTTTTTATTGGGTTACTGTGAATTCTTCTCATTTATATTCAGAAAAGTCCCAGCAGTAAACCTTTCAAGGTTTTATTGCAAAAACAGACCTTATCAGTCCTTGGATGGTTGCCAGGCTGAGTTCCCAATCGAAATACTTGGCAAGGAGTCAAATAGCACAAATTCAGATAAGCAAATCTTCACAATAAGGAGAGAACTAATTGTCTCCTACAAACACCCCTCCCCTTTTACTCCTATTTATTCCCTATGGGAGGGGCCATTCAGTATTCACTTGTGCCTTTCCTCCCGAGTCGACCCCTGTTCCTTAGTTGTTCCCTTCTCCTGACTGCTCTGCATGTGCGCACATCGGGAATAGGCTCCAGCTGTTCTTCTGACCCACTGATCTCCAACTCTGAAGGCAGCTGATAAATGTCGGATGGCCCTGGCCCCATCTCTACCCCCGAGGCAAAGCCCCCATCAGAGCCTCCCCCCAACTCCAGGACTGGCCCAAGGTTCTCCCCAATCTCCTCACTGTCCGAATCTGCCACCAACTTTGCTGGTGGCTGGTGGGCCATAACATTAGCAACTGCCTCGCTTAGCAACCAGAAATTCCTGTCCCAATTGTGGTTGTATATTCAGATATGCAGGTAGTCCTCAACCTATGACCAGAATTGAGACCAACATTTCTGCTACTATGCGAGATAGTTGAGTGAGTTTTGCCCCGTTTTTACCACCTTTCTTGCCCTCGTTGTTAAACGAGTCACTGCAGCCGTTAAGCCAGTAATACAGTTCTTAAGGGAATCTAGTTTCCTTCTTAAATCTGTTCATTGGAAGGTCCCCAAAAGGGGATCACGTGATGCCAGAACACTGTGACCATCATAAATATGAGTCAGTCGCTGAGCATCTGAATTTTGATCATGTGACCAGGGGAAGTGTGCCGTAAGTGTGAAAAATGGCCATAACTCGCTTTTTTCAGTGCCATGTGTAACTTCAAACTGACACTAAATGCACCATTATAAGTCAAGAATTACTTGTAAATTAAGAAGGGGCTTTGGGTCACTTTGGTACAGGTAGTCTTCAACTTACGACCGCAACAGAGCCCAAAATTTATGTTGTTAAGTGAGTCCTGTCCCATTTTATGACCTTTCTTGCTACAGCTGTTAATTAAATCACCTCAGTTGATCAGTTAGTCAGCTGGTCGCTAAGCGAATTGGGTTCCCCCCCTTGACTTTGCTGGTTTGAAGGTCACAAGAGAGGACACAGCAATGGTCGTAAATACGAGCCAGTGGCCGAAGATCTGAGTTTGGATCACGAGGGCGTTGCAATGGTCACAGCTGTGGAAAACAATTGTTACTTGCCTTTTTGCTGGGCCGTTGTACCTTGGAATGGTCCCTCAGTGAGCCGTTGTAAGTTGGGGACTACCTGTATAATACGTGGGCTCATTGGGGAAAGCGGGTTTTTGGGGGGGATCTGTGAGAACTGGAGATTTGAGACGCATGTTTCACAAAATGAGAATGAAGAAAGTTTGATGGAGAAGGAAGCGATCACACATCAAACAGAGGCATAAATGTGGTTGGCTCTTCTCTTGGTCAGGAGTTGGACTAGATGACCTCCAAGGACCCCTTCCAACTCTGACAATCTGGCATGCTATAAAGGTCTCCTATTTGAGCAGGGGGTTGGACTAGGTGACCTCCAAGCTCCCTTCTAAGTGTGTTATTCTGTAATCTTTTTTGAGCAGGGAGGTTGGACTGGATGACCTCCTGTTTGAGCATGGGGTTGGGCTAGATGACCTCCGTGGATCTCTTCCCACTCTGTCCTTCTATGTGTTTAGAATCCCTTGCATCTCTTTCCTTGGAGTTCTTTAATCCCTCCTTCTTTGTCTTACCTTGACCAGATGTCGCCCCAAGGATTAATGGATGATGCGTTGTATCTAGATCCTCTCCAGTCGGGCTTCAGGCCTGGTTTCAGCACGGAGACGGCCTTGGTCGCATTGGTTGATGATCTCTGGAGGGCGTGGGACAGGGGTTGTTCCTCTGTCCTGGTCCTATTAGACCTCTCAGCGGCTTTCGATACCGTCAACCACAGTATCTTGTTGCGGCGGTTGGAGGGGTTAGGAGTGGGGGGCACTGTGTTATGGTGGTTCTCCTCCTTCCTCTCCGGCCGCTCGCAATTTGTGTTGGCAGGGGGGCAGAGATCGACCCTGAAGCCCCTAATATGTGGGGTGCCTCAGGGGTCGGTTCTTTCACCCCTCCTGTTTAACATCTATATGAAGCCACTGGGCGAGATCATCCGTGGTTTTGGGCTGAGTTTCCATCAGTATGCAGATGATACTCAGCTGTATATTTTCACCCCAGGCCACCCCAATGAAGCCGTCGAAGTGATGAGCCACTGTCTTGAGTCCCTGCGGAGCTGGATGGGTCGTAACAGGCTTCAGCTCAACCCGGCCAAGACCGAGTGGCTGTGGTTTCCTGCACCCAGATACAGCCAGCTTAAGTTATCGCTGGCCATGGGGGGTGGAATTCTATCCCCCACAGAAGGGGCTCACAACTTGGGCATCGTCCTGGATGTACGGCTGTCATTGGATGAATATATCGCAGCCGTCTCCAGGGGGGCCTTTTACGAGGTCCATAGGATTGCCCAGTTGCGGCCCTTTCTGGATCGGGGTGCTCTTCGCACAGTCACTTCTGCCCTGGTAACTTCCTGTCTGGATTACGCCAATGCTCTCTACATGGGGCTCCCCTTGAAGAGCATCCAGAGGCTGCAGTTGGTCCAGAATGTGGCTGCGCGGGTAATTATGGGAGCTCCTAGGAACTCCCATGTTACACCTTTCCTGCACGAGCTGCACTGGCTTCCTGTGGCCTTCTGGGTGCAGTTCAAGGTGTTGGTGTTTACCTTTAAAGTGCTCCATGGCTTGGGACCCGGGTATTTATGGGACCGCCCGTTGCCACCGTCAGCCTCCAGCCGACCAGTGTGCTCCCATACGGTTGGCCTCCTCGGGGTTCCATCGTCGGGATGGTGTCGTCTGACAGCCCTGAGGGTACGGGCCTTCTCTATGGCAGCACCCTCCCTGTGGAATGAACTCTCTCTGGAAATTCATACTATTACGGATCTCCAGTGCTTCTGACGTGCCCTGAAGACCCACTTATTTCAATGAACCGGCCTAGAATGATACCTGAGGGTTTTAAACTAAATTTAATTTTAATTTTAATTCTAATTAATTTTATACTACATTATTTTAAATTGTTTTATACTATTTTTAATCGTTTAATATTATATTATTTTTAATTGATTTTAACGTAATCTAAATTTTATAATGATAATGCTTTTTTAACGGACAGCTGTCATATAATTATTTTAACTGGATTTTAAATTGTTTATGTATATTTTTTTTAATTGGCTGTGCACCGCCCCGAGTCCCTAGGGAGAGGGGGCGGTATATAAATCATAAAAATAAAAATAAATAAAAATAAATAAACATGGTAGGTAGGTAAACCAAGGCTTGGTTTGGCAGCACAGAAAGTCGCCAAAGCAGATCGCCAAAGCAAACATCTGGCTCTCTCCTCCCCTGATAACTTCTGAAGAAAGTTTGGAGTCCCCTCCAAGTGGCTAATCATTGACCAGAAGGCTGAAGGCCGTTGCTCGGCCTTATGCTAACAATCCAGATGTTGCAATGATGCCCAGTTACAGGAAAGCAGGTGTCAAAGTCCAGCGACGGAGTATAGACGACTTGGTGGGTTCTCAGCTCCACAGACCTAATTCGGTGGACGAAGATGGCCCTGAAGAACCTTTGGTGGATCTCGGTGGTTCTCTTGGCTTTTCTGCTTGAGACCGCAGTCACCAATCCGGTGAGTTCTCACTGCCAGTGGTTAAGGAGGAGTGGGGTGGGGTGGGGCTGGGAAGGTTTCCTTCGGGCTGGTGAGCTTAAAAGATGCTTTTTCTGGGGTCCTTGGTGATCTCCGAGCTGGGTGATTTCTTTGCAGACGTTTCATGACCCAACTAGGTAATATCATCAGTGCTAGAAGGAAAGGGATTTAGGAGAGGGAGAAGGAGGAGGAGGAGGAGTTGGGGCGAGAAAAAAGACTGTGGGTTCCTTGGTGCTTTCTGATCTTAATTATTTTCTTGAAGATGTTTTATGACCCAACTGGGAACATCATCAGGGCTTGAAGGAAGGGAGGTTGTTTCCTACCTCTTCTGGCATGGGTTTACTTGGCTCTACTAACTTCAGCCTGAAGAGATGATGGGAATTGTAGTCAGACAGCTGGGTTGGAAAAGGCTGCCTTAACATGAAAATGTGACTTGGTTTCCCCAGCCGGCTGCTATAAAGGAGGGTGTTTTTTTCTCTTTCCAGATAGGAGAACGAGTCAGGAGAACGTCCATTTATCCCTGCCGTAGATATCATGGATGTTTCTCGATTATTGGGCAAATATCTCCCCAGGTAAAACGTGGTGCAGAACCATATTCTGAATCCCGCCGATGAGGTTGGGGTTTGCCTTGGAAGCATAGAATCCGTTCCCTGGGATCGAGTCCAGTGCACAGGGATTATCTTGAATCTGCGGGATGAATGCAATCAGATTCGGCTAGTACCCCAATTCTGAAAGGATGATGTTCCCGTACAAAATCACTCCACTCCACCCCCATAGCCCCACAATTTTGGACAAGGACATCTTCAGGTGTTGTTTTCTTTTTTTAAAAAAAATCACAATGGTGGTGCAACCTGTAGGAGATGAACCAGCTGAACCTGAGGGAGGGGTCAAACACGTCATTAGTGACGAGTCCTTGCGCATCACAGATAAGTCCTGCCTGCCTTGAATTCCTTCTATTCTTATCTCCTGTTCATTTCCCTTGACCGTTAGTAGGTCAGATTTTTTCATTAAAGTTTTTTATTTTTTTACTTTTAACAAATCAATCAATGTGTCGCGGCCCCTGGGTATCATATAATTTTGGTACATACAAAATAATTTTTGATCACTGTGCAATTAATGGTCTTATATCATTCCAATAATAATATGCTTATTTATATAATTATAAACTTCTATTGTTTAATCATTCCTCTTTTCAACATGCCATATTTATGCCAATGCCTATTTTCTATATTCCCTGCCTTCTACTACCAATATAATCTTGATCATATTTAGTACATTGCACCATTTATTAGCTTATGATAATAATAGTAATAATACACATACTTTTGTTATGTTGTAATCATCCCTCCATTAATTATTCAAAATATACTCCTTCATTGTTCAATTGTTCAGTGTAACAATAAGTCATTTTTATGCCAGTCATCGTATCTTGCTTATCATATATCTTACTACAATTTTAGAGTTGTTACTTCAAGTTACTACATTTCATGTAATTTATATAATTCTAATAATAGTGTATGTATTCATGTTAAGTTTTAATTTCCACTTTCCTAATTCTAAATTTAATTCCCCCTCACGTTATTTCTCCTAAAATCCAAATGTGTATTTAAAAAAAAAAAAAAAACCTCTATCTAATCTCCCTTCTTATTGTAGTGGTTAACTGTGCCACTGCTGTGTTTGAGCGTGTTTTCTTTCTATCCATCGTCTCTTACCCACTTTAGTTCTTTAATCAATCCCTTTTTAGCTTGGCTCCCCTATTTCTCTCTTAAGTCTCTATCTCTTTCCTCATCACTCTCTCGACCAATCTTTTTAGACTTTTTTCCTCTCTCTTCCAAAATATCTACTCTTTTTTTCAAACCCAGCTTCCCGATTCTTTGGTTCCTCTTTTAATTCTATTATGATACTCTCTTTGATTCATTTCATCCATCATCATTAGTATTGTCTCTTTTCTATCATTTTGTACATTTTGTATTATTTGTTGGTTTGATTGTATTTTTACTTCTGCTTTTTGTATTAGTTCCTACTCTTCCTGGACATCCTAGTCCCTCATAGTCTTTTGTAGCATATTATTCTTTATTTCCACTGTGGACTTCATTGCAGTTTTTTTCTCTTTATACTCTGTTGCCCACATCTCCCTTGTGTTTTGAAGTAACGATACCATCTCATCCCAGATGCTCATTTCTGTTTGGTGGAGCATCTCACAGCAATTTATTATGTCTCTTTTTTATCTAATAATCCAACAACCACATATTCTAGTACTAAGTCACTTCTCCAACAATCCAATAGTCTCATATCTTTAAATCCAAAAAGTTACTCAATCAGTTCTTCTGAATAGTCCCAAATAAGTGTTCTTGAACCTCCTTGAATCTTTTTGGTAATTCAAACTTTATTGTAATCCTCAGGGGTCTAAAAATATCTTTTGATTTTTCAGTCTTTAGTTGTCAAAACTTTCCCCATTATTTTTAAAGATGTGTAGTGCTTCCTTTGGTCAGCAGATGGCGGTGTTGAGTCAGGTGTCATTAAGAAACAATGAAACAGGTTTTTTCCCACATAATATTCAAAGTTTAAAGGTGTTAATGACTTTTTGCATAGATGGTTCTGACATTTCAAAATGCCTCTCCACTGCAATGCCTTTCCAATTTAAAGATCCAATTTTCTGTGTTTATAAAAATTGTCGCCTTTTCTTTTTAGTCCTTCCTTTTGTTTTAAGGTTTTCTTTCCCCCCCTCTCCCAATTTCAAAATTGCCACTATACTAGAGATAATTTTGAGTTCCTTTATTCATGGATAGTCTTTTGGGGTTTAAAGTTAAAGTAAAAAAGAATTCATCTCACTCAGTTCCAACATTGTTCACTAAACTTCACTCCTGCACTGTGTTTAGATGTTCCTTGGCTGTTGCAGCTTCATGGCAGCCATTTTAGGCTGCCTCTTCTTTTCATCTTGGCTTAGACAGAAAACACCTGAGGGTTCAGCAGGGGAGTCACGTTCTCCCCATGACCTCATCGGGGACCTCTCCTTGGCTTCGCCACCCCTATAGGGCGGTTTTTGGCTCCCACAAAAACTGCCCATGATGGGGAGAGAGCCAGAACAGAAATGGAGCAGTCTGTTTCTGTGTCTGGTGGTGCTGTGACATCAGCCGGAAGCCAGTAGCTCAGATTTTTGTAGAGCTTAAGTTTGCAATAAAACTTGATACTCATTTGAACTGCCTGGATCACCTGATTTTCCTGGTACCTGACATCTCTGTCGGTCTATCTGTCTGCTTCTCTGTCTGTCTGTCTTTGTTGGGCCTTCCTGATCACCTGGGATGTGTTTATCTATCTATCTATCTATCTATCTATCATCTCACCCCCTATTATTTTTATAAATTGCTCAGGACAGTGAACACACATAGTACTCCTTTCTCCTCCTATTTTTTTTTTCTTCACAACAACAACTCTTTGAGGCGAGTTCGACTGAGAGAGAGAGAGAGTCACTAGCACAAAGTCATCTACCTGACTTTCATGCTTAAGATTGGGAGTAGAATTTTATTTATTTTATTTATTTATTTATTAGAATTTGTCAAACAATAACAAAAACACGAATACAGGAATAACAAATAATAAGAAATAAAATAAAATACAATGACAGGGATGATAGGCACATTTGTGCACTTATGGACACCCTCTCTACTGACCACTTACTGTAGGTATGATGTAAGGTCCACGGAAGTCAATTTGCAACTGAAACTATGAGAATTTGTAGCTGAAACAACTGAATCACGCATAGCATTCCAGACTTTGACAACTCTATTACAAAAGTCAAGATCACTTTGCAAAACAATATAGTTATCTGTAGTATTGAATAATTTGACGTCATCTACAAAAAGGACATAATTGCTTTTTGAGCTGATCGCATAAATCGTTGATACAGAGCAAGAAAAGCATGGGACCCAGAACGCTAGAATTCACAGGATGATTGGTCCCAAAATCACCCAGCTGGCTTTTTTGCATGAAGCAGGACTAGAACTCACAGTCTCCTGGCTTCTAGCCTGATGCCCTAACCATTAGACCAAACTGCCTTTTTATTTTTTATTTTTTATTTTTTAATTATAAATTTACACCACCCATCCCTCTTATAAGATGACTTGCTGATACTGTGTTTCTTGAAATCTGGGTTTGATTTCTATAGATTTCCCAGGGAAACAGACAAAAAGAGCTGACAAATACAAAGAGTCGTAATTACAGAAACCATTGTGTAAAACTATCTGTATCCTCTTTTGAATGAGATTGTCTAGAGACTGCTTAATCAGCTGCTGAACAGGATATTCAATTAATGAAATGGTCCAATTTAAATTAAGTTACTTATTAATCTTTTAGAAAGCTAGTGGTATAGAAAATAATTTTTGGAATGTGCCATTTGCTTGAAGTACAGTCAACTGAATCTACTGTACTCTTAATAAATCTCATTATTAAACTTATTAATATTGATATAGTCAGTATGAAGCTTATGGTTAGTTACACTAACTGCACCAGCAACAGGCACCTGAAAGCATTACTATAGTTGCTATGCAAATCCTAACTCTAGGCTGCTGAAAATATTGCTTTAATTAAGTTATTTAAGAAGAAACAAATTACATTTATTAATTTGTTGTGGGTAATAAACTTCTGCATTGTGTAACACTTTTTCAGAACAGATTATCAATATCCACAGGGGAGGGGAGAGAGGATTAAAATAACATTCACTCAATGCATTTAACCAGGTCAATTGCAAACTTAATGGCTGCATTTATCAATCATCCTAATTTGGTGGTGGTGTTGTTTTAAACTCTGTGTGTCTATGTGTATATGGTTGTGTGAGCTCATTTTGTTTAGACTTACTGTATTATTTCAAAATATCTCATATAATGGGTGAATTCAGTAATCTGTTTAAGTGTGTTCTGGGAAATCATGGCTGTAGCAAGGCGAAATGAACAAATTGTGTCTTATTTACCTCCTCTTGGGGCTTATCATGAAGGGGAAATCACTGGAGAAAACAATTATGTTGGGAAGAATTACTGGTAAAAGGAAACTAGGTCACCAAAGAACACCAAAGGCTGATCACCATGACAGCTGACATCCATGGGAGCATAGAAAAACTCAAAGAAGTTTTGTAAGATTGGAAGACTCTCCAAGACTCTCCAAAAGTCAATCAAATCAATCAAATCAAATTTTATTCATCACATGCACAGACATACATAGTACAAAATGCAGTGAAATGTGTATGCGACCACTCGTGACCATAGGTAGTAGGGCAAGAGAATAGTATAGACAGGGAGGGAGAATAAGTTAGGGAGTGGTTGAGAGAGGTAGATTATAGGGATACTTTATAGTCCTGGGTTTGTTGTGGTTTGGTTTAGGGTCCGCATTGCCTGTGGGAAGTAGCTCCTCCTTAGTCTCTCTGGGTTGGCTTTCAGGGAGCGGAGGTGCTTTCCTGACCGCATCATGGTGAACAGTCTGTTGTTGGGTTGGCTGGGGTCCTTCATTATTTTTGTATATGATGATGTATATGTTGTATATGTTGTATATATATGTATTCACTTGTATATGACTGAATGGATAACATCAGCAGCAGCAACAAGGATGGATAAAGGACGTGGTGGTATGTTATACAACAGTGGTGGTGAACCTTTTACCTACTGAGTGCCGAAAAGTATGTGCTTTGTGCGTGTCATCGGCACTTGTGTGTGGCTCCTCCATGTGTGCTGCATGTACAACCGCACCATCTGTGCATACATACATTTCATGTGCAATGCATGTGTGCTGCACACAGGCACTCACTCACACATGAGCAATCGTGTGTGCATGCGCAGGAGAGCTCTGAAGACCAGCTGGATTTCTTGCTGCAATCAAACGCATGCACAGTGGAGGTCCGAACACCAGCTGTGTCTCTGCAATCGTGCATGCATGCATGCGCAATTGCATGTGCATGCTCAGCTGGAGGTAAGTTGGCCAACAGCTTGTGTGCCCAGCAAGATGGCTCTGCGTGCCACCTGTGGCACCCATGCCACAGGTTTGCCATCACAGTTATAGAATAACCCTGAAATGTGTAGTATCACCTCATTTGTCCTTGGTCTTCCACCACTGTCCATGCTTATGTACCAATAGCACTCTACCTCTCCTCCTTCAAATTCAGTTCAACAGCTGGGGTCTTGAACTGGATTAAAGAAAAGTAGCATTTTATTCAAAATAGCAAATACCAAACAAGCTTTCCATTGCATTCTTCCAGAATACATTTTAATTTCCCAGTCCCCCAACATGCAGGTTTTGTATGTGCATTGATTGTTATTTAACTTCTTAATCAGGTTCAGATGATATGTTTAATATATGTGCTCTGCTCTGTCTCTGGATAAAAAGCTAAGTGTCAGATCACTATAAGAAAGGACATCTTTTTTTATGTTCAAGAAGAGAAAATAGAAAGATCCCAGGAACTGAAAAAATAGTACTCTGGTAGTGATAACTAGTAAAACTCTAGTGCAATGGTGGCGAACCTTTTATTTACCGAGTGCCGAAAAGTACATGCTTTGTGCGTGCCATCCACACATGCATGTGGCTCCTCCATGTGTGCTGCATGTGCAACCGCACCATCTGTGCATGCCCGCAGCTTTTGTACATGTAATGCATGCATGCTGTGCGCAGGCACTTATGCACAGATGAGCAATCGCGCATGCATGCACAGGAGAGCACCAAAGACCAGCTGAATTTCCTGCTGCAGTCATGCACATGCACAGCGGATACCTGAAGACCAGCTGGGTCTCTGCAATCGTGCATGCATGCATGTGCAATCACATGTGCATGCTCAGCTGGAGGTATATTGGCCGACAGCTTGTGTGCCCAGCAAGATGGCTTTGCGTGCCACCTGTGGCACCCGTGCCATAGGTTCACCATCACGGCTCTAGCATCTAGACTGATAACAAATGATTGATGTATAAGAACTCCAAAACCAATGCAATGGTCATCATAAAGCAATATTGGTTTCTCAAAAAGAAGTCTCACTATGCTAATCTCATTTCATGTTTGTTTGTTTTTATCAGACAATGTTACTAATAGATTGTGGGAATGCTGTAGATGTAATATATCTTAGTTTTGGAAAAGTGTTTGTCAAAATACTAGTGATATGGATATTGGCCCTAGAATAATTGGGGGGGGGGGAGGCAAATTACAAATTGTTCATGACTTATCTTAAATTTGCTAACCCAAAAACATCATGTTGCACTTTTCTTTTAGAGAAAGTGGTAAGAACATCTTAAAATCCACTTCACTTCTCTATAAAGCTCCTGGAAATCTAGCAAAGGTTGCTTCTAAAAAGCAAGAAGCAAATATTGGTAGAGAAACTTCATCCTTAAAAATTACCATGTTTATACTAACCATATAACTAAGGTTAAGTGAAAAAAATATTGGTATAGTTGGTCAGCCAGCCAGATGTTTAAAATGATTTTGGCATTTATATTCACCTATTCGACTTGGGATAGGCAGATGTTGTTTGATGGAGTTAAATGTATCAATGTTAAGCTGTTCTGAGTAAAGCTGCCTTTTGCAATTGACCAATAGTGATTTTGTCAATGCCAAAGATGTTCAAGTGGTATTCCAGATGTTTGGGGATTTCATCTCTATTACTATTGGCACTATCTGTTTGTTTTGGTTTGTTTGTTTGTTTGCCACATGAAGCATAACCATTTACGGCTTCTCGGGTTCCATCTCTTGACTTCTCTAGGTAAGAATAGAAATGAGGTATAAATATCTGCAAACAACTTGTTTTGAAATATGGTCCTTTTAAATACATGATAGTGATATTTGCAAAGTTTGAAAAAAGAAATATTTGAAAATTGCACATCACTGGTAATTGAGAGGGAAAAGGTGTTGTATACTGTGCATGTGCAGGAAGTCGACTAACAGCTGATTGGCTGTTAAAGCGGCGCTTCCCATTGGCTGGATCACCAGCCAATGAGAAGCGAAGAAATCTGAAGCCGCGGCAATTATAAAAGCCGCGGTTTCCCTACAGACTCTCTCTTGCACTTGATTGACATCCAGCATCGTGAGTTTTACTCGCGTCTTGAATTAAACGGGACCCCTCGCGGTCATCCAAACGGACCCCGTTTCTCGTGTTTTACTTGATCGATTTGGACCGGGTTTTCGGCTATAACAAAAGGCATCTTTTAGATTTAGAACATCTGCAACAGAGAGCATCTAGGATACCACAGTTCAATCTGACCTACAAATACAGGTAGTCCTTGACTTACAACAATTCATTTGGTAACCATTCAAAATTACAACAGCACTGAAAAAATTGACCCATTTTTGGACCTTTATGACGATTGCAGCATCCCCATGGGCATGCGATCAAAATTCAGATGCTTGGCAACTGACTCACTTTTATGATGCTTGCAATGTCCCAGGGTCATGTGAACACCTTTTGCAACTTTCTGACAAAGCAAAGTCAATGGGGAAACCAAATTCACTTACCAGCCATGTTACTAATTTAACAAATGCGGTGAGTCCCTTAACAACTATGGCAAGAAAGATAACAAAATCCACTTAAATGTTTCATTTAGCAACAGAAATGTTGGGCTCAGTTGTGTTCGTACGTTGAGGACTGCCTGTATTTGCTTACAGAAGTATATTAACAGTAATAAGGACTGTAATCCCAGTTCACTAATTAAAACAAGACTGGGATTATACAGTACATTCCTAATGAAAAGGATCCAGCAAAAAACATTGAGAGATGTTGAAAGTCGGAGTGTAGTAGCGTTTCCCAAATCTTGATATGTTTGGGCAGCAGATCCCCAATTTTGGAGTTCTACAGCCAAAAGCTAAGCAGATGCCAAACTGGAATATCTTCAGTAGAAATACCTGGCTTGATAAGCAAGTACTTTTAGTAGTTGGAATAAAAGCGGCTTTTTATTTTGAAAACATTTTAGTATGAAACGAGGATCTGTTCTTCAAGATATCATATTTTAAACGGCATCGGATGCCCTTGCTATCTGAATGCCAAACTGATACATCCAGGAAATTATTATTTATGCCATATACTTTTCAGTATAATTTCTGCTTTGTTCTCAGAACCGCCTATGAGAATTAATTGAAGGTTAGAGCAGAGCCTCAGTTCCCTGCTATACCTCCCCACCTGGTAAATCAAAACTAATTAAGAAAGGACCCACTTTATTTAAAAAGACTCTCTTCGTATTATTATGCATAACAGTGAATTGCTGTCTGTTTTAAAACTTCCTTGCAGATATAAGACAGGAAAGCTGAAGAGCAGAAAATGTTGAGGACAGAAAAATATTAGCATGTTGATAAACGTTTACAAATGTAGGTAGTCCTTGACTTACGATGATTCCTTTAGTGACTGTTCAAAGTTACACTAACACTGACAAAACTGACTTATGACCGTTTTTCACTTACCATTACTTCATTCCCATGATCAAAATTCAGACGCTGGGCAACTGATTCATATTTACAACAGTTGTAGCATCCTTGGATTATATCTGATCACCTGTGATAAGGAAAGTCAATGGGGAAGCCAGATTCACTCAACAGCCGTGTTATTAACTTAACAACTGCAATGATGCACTTAACAACTGTGATGAGAAAGGTTGTAAGATGGGGCAACATTCACTTAACAACTGTCTCACTTAGCAGCATAAATTTTGGGTTCGGTGTGGTTGTAAGTCAAGTACTATCTCTACTTGTTATAGATGAGTCAGCAGGAAAAAGCAGGAAATAATGGTGAAGGAGAAAAGATCTTTTGACTCACCCAAAAAATGAAATTAAGATTTAAAAAAAAAGTACTTAAGAAAATCCCCAAAGAGATGAACTACTGATAAAGGATAATATTTTTAGCTGAAGGGATCATTGGTGCTTTCTGAGCTTGGTTGTTTTCTTGCAGATGTTTCATTACCCAAACTAGGTAACATCATCAGGTGCTAGTTTTCTAGCAAGTCCTTTAGCCTTGATGATGTTATCTAGTTGCCATGTCTACAAGTTTTGTGCCACTAAATATTTCCAATATATCATAGCCAGGAGATGTAGTGCAGTCTCCTGGCATATAAAGCTCCAGCAAGAATCATTAATAGTTCAAGATCATAAATTGACAGAGACATTTAAAATCAAGAGCAAAGTCATAGTCTCTGTCCAGTTCAAATTCAGTTAATGAACCCTTCATATCAGCAGCTGAGTTTTGAGCACAAGGAGCAGAAAGCATTTATCAGGTCTAGGTGAAAGTTAGGGTTTTAATAGAAGGCAATATATTTTGGTTTTAAGACTAAAATCACACACATTTGAGCTACTGTAAAAATTGGTCCAGTATCCAACTGACCTCAGATAGAATGTCAAATCCAGGAAGCAATTATTTTTGAAGTCCACCTACTCAGAAGCAGCAAACTACTACAGTGTAGACCACATTGTGACACGAATCTCATCACACAACTCAGAGCTTGGTGTTAATTAGTTTGTCTGCCTTGGATTTTCCATAAAATGGTGGCATTCTCACAATCTGTAACTGAATCTGTTCAAGATCCAAGTCTTATCTCTGGTGTGAACTGGATTTTACCAAATTCATACTTCCTGTAAATTCTGTGTGAAGGGTAAACCGTTCTTAGGAGGAGCAATTGGAGAAAATACAGGCATGAAAGCTTTGTTGAATAATGACTTAAGGGAGAAGATTGTCTAGAAAATCGTATTTCCTGATTAAGCATTCCCTCAGGATTGTTATAGAGACTGAGTGCCCAAACTGCAAGTCACACCCATGTGCATGCATCCACATGGCAGAGACCCAAAGACCAGCTGGCCAGCAGGAGGCGAGGCATCACAACACTGGCAGCTTTGCAAGAAGCATGATCTTTTTCTTTCGCGAGCTTCTGTTTTGTTGTTTGTAGGGAAACTTCTGTTTCCCTGCAAATGATGGTGAAAAACACCACAGAGAAATGTGATGGAGCTGAGCTGGGGTGACGGTGTGCATGCCCACAGAGAGAGCTCTGAGTGCCACCTCTGGCATGCATGCCATACGTTCGCCGTTTTTTATAGGCAAATATCTACTTCCCCTCCATTTAAGTACCGAAAAAGTGTATTTTTTTCCCAAACTACTATTTTCCAGAACTATTGGACTTTGAGACCTATAATTCTCTGTCAACGTGACATTAAGAAATTAATCAAATCAAATCAAATCAAATCAAATTTATTCATCACATACATATACATACATAGTACGAAATGCAGTGAAATGTATTTTCGAT